>CM035293.1:51183118-51263557 GCA_020226075.1 Hydropotes inermis
GAGTCACCCGTTTGCGCAACCGACAATAAACCCTCTTGCGTGTTGCGCAAACGGGTGACTCTGATCTCCTGGGAGGCAGAGCACACCGAACAGCAAATTGGGCAAGCTTTTTATAGACAAAAACCACTCTATCAGCATATTACATACGGGTTACAAAGTGATTGGTTACATGTTTGCAAAGCAATCCTGTTGGTACAAACTTCGCGGGCTTTGGTTCAAACTTAAAGCAATTCTATTGGTACAAACGGTGCGGGCTTTTGTTCAAACTTAGGCGCCCGCGGGCCTTTCAGCTCTCCCGTGGGCTTTTGCTGGGTGCATATTGATTGGCCGGCTCCAGGTCACCCGATGGGGGCGGGGAATCCCACCATTTCACGGGAAACCGAAACCCAAGTCCCAGCCAACTGCCAGCCCCAGCCCCCTCAGCCTCACATAATAAAACTTGTTTCTCAGCTTCAAAAACCAACAAGAAAAATATCAGACACATGAATTATAGACACCGATAAAAGGGAAACTAGATATCAACTAGTCAAAGTACATCAAACAATTCGGCCGCCCCACAGGCTCCATCTCTTTATTCTTCCCGGAGTTATTTCTCCACTGATCTCCAATAGCATATTGGGCGCCTACTGACCTGGGGAGTTTATCTTTCAGTGTCCTATCTTTTCGCCTTTTCATGATGTTCTTGGAGTTCTCAAGGCAAGAATACTGAAGTGGTTTGCTATTCCCTTCTCCAGTGGACCATGTTTTGTCAGACCTCTTCACCATGACCTGTCCATCTTTGGTGGCCCTTCATGGCATGGTTCATAATTTCATTGAGTCAGACAAGGCTGTGGT
The DNA here is from genome assembly GCA_020226075.1 of Hydropotes inermis. Lineage (NCBI taxonomy): Eukaryota > Metazoa > Chordata > Mammalia > Artiodactyla > Cervidae > Hydropotes > Hydropotes inermis. The sequence goes on from CM035293.1 coordinate 51,183,953, forward strand.
TCATGTGATCAGATTGGTTAGTTTTCTGTGATTGTGGTTTTCAGTCTGTCTTCCCTGTGATGGAGAAGGATAAGAGGCTCATGGAAGCTTCCTGATGGGAAAGACTGACAGAGGGGGAAACAGGGTCTTGTTCTGATGGGTGGGGCCGTGCTCAGTAAATCTTTAATCCAATTTTCTATTGCTGGGTGGGGCTGTGTTCCCTCCCTGTTGTTTGATTTGAAGCCAAACTGTGGTGGAGGTGATGGAGATAATGGTGACCTCCTTCAGAAGGTCCCGTGCACTCAGTGCCCCGACCCGGCAGCAGGCCACCGTCGTCCCACGCCTCTGCCCAAGTCTGGGTCAGTCTCTTGTGGGGGCACTGCTCCTTTCTCCTGGGTCCTGGTGCACACAAGGGTCTGCTTCCCAGTCCTGTGTAAGTTCTGGCGGCTCTACGGCAGGATTAAAGGCGACCTCCTCCAAGAGGGCTTTTGCCACACCCAGGTCTGCTGCAGCCAGAACCCCTGCCCTGCAGCAGGCCACTGCTGACCCGGCCCTCCGCAGGAGATGCCCAGACACAGTTCTGGCTCAGTCTCTGTGGGGTCTCTGGTTCCTGGTGTACACAGTTTGCTTGATCCCTCTGAGCATCTCTGGCGGGTAAGGGGTTTGGTTCTAAATGCTATTTCGCCCCTCCTACCATCTTGCTGGGGCTTCTCCTCTGCCCTGGGACGTGGGGTGTCTTTTTTGGTGGGATCCAACATTCTCCAGTGGACGGTTGTTCAGCAGCGAGTTGTTGTCTTAGAGTTCTTGCAGGAGAAACGAGCGCACTTCCTTCTCATCCTCCATCTTATGCCACAAAAAGTGGTGTCTTCAAGCCACCAAGTTTGTGGTAATCTCCAAGCAGGCCTAGGAAACTGAAAGCAGACACAGAGACCGATAAACAGAGGCGGATAACAGAGAGCTCCCGAGGAGTGAGAAGGAGATGGAAGGTCCCCGTGCTTGACTGGCCGCTGGTGTCAGGGCAGGCCTTGGACAGTTGAACAGAAGGCCAATTCCCAGTGGTCCAGAGCCTGCTGAGCACCACCCAGGATAGAAGGCATGAGGGGAGGGGGTTGGCACCTGGGCAGCTTCCTGGATGGGCAGTCCAGAGTCTGGGCCTTGCAGAGAACTGGGGAAACAGCATCACCATGGCTGGTGGTCGACTGACTAATCCTCCTGCTGCCGTTCAAAGTTCACCCGGACGCTGACCCCACCCCTGCTCTGCCTCCGCTTCCTCTGTCACCGCTGGCTTCGATCTGGTCTTGGACATGGGCTCAAATTCTGGATCCTCTGCCTTAAGGGCTGAGGAAGGACTTCCTGACTCCCAGGACTACTAAGCAGATTCCCCAACACCCAAGGTTGGCAGTGGTGAATTTCACTGGGTTCTGCACCCTAGGTGTTACACCTCCTCCCCACCACACAGACCAGCTCATTCATCTCCATGGCTTGGCCAAAGAACTAAGGAGAGCCTACCCAGTCCCAAGACAGAAACAACCAGGGCTGGGCAGCAGGCAAACTCCCAGCCAGGCTCAAGAGGAACCCTACCTGCCCCCTGACTCAAGGACAAGGAGGCAGGGCTGGGTGGATGGATCCCCTCTGGTGGCAAGGGAGAGGCAACGCCTACAGTAGAAGCCCAGGGGCATCTGCTCAGTTGTCCTGGGAATCGGGAAGCCTCTCTCAGACCCTAAGGAGAGGACTTCAAACCTGAGCCCTTGTTTAAGACCAGAATGAGACCGATGCCAACCATGGAAGGAACGGCAAAGCGGGGCGCAGGTTTGCTGTTCAACGTGGAGAAGCCGCGCACAGCTTCTCACAACGGGAAACCCTCCCAGTGTTGCAGCTGAGCCCTGAGATGCTGGACAGCCTCATCTCAGGGGCTCAGCCATGTTCAGCGGTGGCTGGTCTGTGGGCAAATGGTACCCACCCCCCAGCCCTAGGAGCGGGGAAGGAAAGGTGTGCCTATCGCTGCTCCATCTGTGGTTATTTCTTCTTCGCACTTGTGATTTTGTACCTTTGTTCTCTCCCGCTTTGTCTTCCTCTTTGGCTTCCCTGGTGACTCAGTGGTAAAGTATCCGCCTGCAATGCAGGAGACCTCGGTTCAGTCCCTGGGTCAGGAAGATCCCCTGCAGAAGGGGATGGCAACCCACTCCAGTATTCTTGCCTGGAGAATCCCATGGACAGAGGAGCCTGGTGGGCTACAGTCCACAGAGTTGCAAAGAGTCAGACACGACTGAGCGACTAAGCCCGCACACCCTTTGTCTTCATTAAATGCACAGATTTTATTATTATATACTTTCCCCTCTTAAATCAGTTCTTTGACTAGTCAGTTCTACTATTTTTCTTTCTTACTTATTAGGGTCTGCTATCTCTATTGTGTCCTTCCTACACTTCTTTCTATTTTGTCTTTTTCTAACTTCTTGCCCAGAATGCTTATTCATTTCATTCTTCCTCACTTACGAATGCATTTAAGGCTATCAATTTTCTGTGTACAGTTTACTCTGTAACTTGTAGTTGTGAAATGTTGTTTTCATTATTATTTCCAGTGTTCTGCAATATTACGAATATCTTCATATATATGAGAGCTATTTAGAATTCCCTTTTCCAGTGACTGGAGGCTTTTCTTTCTTCTTTTGTTAGTTATTACTGCTTTCTATTGTGTTGTAGACCAAGTCTAGACTATTTCTACTTTGAAAAAAAATGATTGACTTTTTAAATTTTGTTTGTTCATTTATTTATGGCTGTGCTGGGTCTTCATTGCTTTGCAAGGGCTTTCTCTAGTTGGCGAGCAGGGTCTACTCCTTGCTGCGGTGTACGGGCTTCTCACTGTAGTGACGTCTCTTGAGCGCGGGCTCTAGGCCCACAGGCTTCAGTACTTACAGCGCAGGTGGGCTCAGGAGTTGGGGCACACAGGCTTAGTTGCTCCACAGCATGTGGAATCTTCCCGGACCAGGGATCGGAACCGTGTCCCCTGCATTGGCAGGCGCATTCTTATCCACTGCACCACCAGGGAAGTCCCTAATTGATGCTTTCTTTGGCACCTAACATATGATCAGTTTTTGTTTGCGTCCCATACATCCTGGACTAGGAAGAATAACCTCTGTTTATTGGGCATAAAATTAGATCTATGGGATTCCTGATATAGTCATTCAGTGAACATTTCTTTTTTTTTTTTTTAAGTGAAAATTTCTTAAGCATTTGCTATGTTACAGCACTGTTCATGTGCTCAGCTCACACCAGATAAAACAGATGTCTGGCCAAGCTTCCTGCTCTGGGATGAGGGGATGGGTAGGAGGGAGGAGACAGTGAATGAATAAATATAATTGAAAGTAAATTATATAGAAGGAAGAGAAGATGGAAAAGATGCTGATGATAAGTAAAAACTATGCAACTTGAAAATTTTAAGCACTAATACGCAGAAAGCAGAAAGCAAAGAGGAACTAAAGAGTCTCTTGATGAAAGTAAAAGAGGAGCATGAAAAAGCTGGCTTAAAACTCAACATTCAGAAAACTAAGATCATGGCACCCAGTCCCATCACTTCATGGCAAATAGATGGGAAAACAATGGAAACAGTGACAGACTTCATCTTCTTGGGCTCCAAAATCACTGCAGATGGTGACTACAACCATGAAATTAAAAGATGTTTCTCCTTGGAAGAAAAGCTATGACCAACCTAGACAGCATGTTAAAAAGCAGAGGCATTACTTTACCCACAAAGGTCCGTCTAGTCAAAACTATGGTTTTTCCAGGAGTCGTGTGATTTCTAGCATATTCTATGCTAGAGAATGAAGCTGAACATGAAATGGGAAGTGGAATGTGAAATGGATTTTGGTTTTGGGGTGATGTATCAGAATTAGGTTCATCTGTGGAATAATGGTGTCTTAAACAAGACAGAACTTTATTTCTCTCTCACAGAAAAGAAGCTCAGAAGCAGGCAGTCCTCAGTGTAAAAGTGAGTCCACAGTCATGGAGCACAGAGCATCCTATGTCTCGCTGCTCTGGCATTCTAACTGTAGTGTCTCATGGTTAAATATGGTTGCTTGAGTGCCAGCCATTGTGTCTAAGTTCCATGTACAAAACCTAAGACCAAGCCTGGGGAAACTCATCAAGTCAAGGAGGAGGCCTGCCCTGGATATGGAAGAGTAGCCAGTGAGATGAGGAAAAACCGGAACACTGTGGTTCAAGTGGGAGGAAAGAGTTTCAAGAAGAAGGATAAGAACCTGATTCTGTTTAGGGCTACCACGCCCTTCTCTTGTTGCCTCATTTGCTTTCTGTTCTCGAAAAACATTCTGTTGAAAGATTCACTCTACAGAAACATGTAGCATCTCTCATGACTTCATCACTTTTAATTTTAAGAAGTCTCTTTCCTTTCATTTATTTATTTTTTACGGTACCATAGCCTTTATTGTATGCAACAGGAACTAGAAGAGGGGATACAGCAGGTCTGGGTCCTGGGGCAGCTCCACAGACTTGGTCACGGTCCTCGAAAAGCTCTTCCCTTTCATTTAAATCATAGTGCATTCTTTCCCTTCGCAGCTATTGAAAACGTCAGGCACGAGGGAATTTAAAATGCCGGGAAAACACAAACACAGCAGACCTCACTCCCTCGAAACTGCCCTGTCCTGGAAACTTTCTATTCGCGCTTCCAGCTCTGTTCCCTCTCCTGCCTGCATCCTGGGAGGCTGACCTCGGCGGCATCAATAGATCCCCTTCCTTCCTGTTGGATTTGGCCCCGGGGAGGACCAGCAGGAGAATCGGAGGAGGGCGGGGAGCGAGGTCAAGGTGTTTGCTCGCGTGGGGCCCTCTCTGTGGGCCGGACGTGTCCCTCCACTGAAGCCCACACCCCCAGCTCTCCCCTCACCCTCCTGTTGGCCCAGTAGCTCTGACTCTGGCTTTTCAGATGCGGCCATGGCAACAACTACCCCACCATAACAAATTCTTGGTATTTCCCTACCCCTGCCCACATTTCTGCCAGAAGTCCCTTTATTAAAGTCTCCTTGAGTCACAGTTTGACGTGGCCACCTCTTTTCCACTGGGACTTTGATATACATTCCGATCAACCAGCCTCACTCCCATGAACTTCACCACACGGCTCTTCCTAAGGTCACCAGGGATGACCACGTTGCTGGTCCGATGGTGAATTCCCAAGGCTCATTTTAGGGGGCCTATCACAGCACTTCACACGCTACCCTTGGCCTCCTCGGCCTGCTTTCTTTACTTGACTTCTATCACTCTCCTGGTTTCCCTCCCAGCAACTCCTTGTCATCTTTCTTCCAGCCTCTTCCATGGCTGCCCCAGGGTGTCTGATCTCTTCCCACCTCCATACTCATTCCAGTGATGCCATCAGCTCCCACAGTTTTTCAGTATCATCTGTTGCCTAACGACTCTCAAGTTCATACCTGCATTTCTATAAACGAAGATGCCTTTATTCAGCTGCCTACTCAGCACGTGGATGTCTAGTAGGCATTTCAAAGTCAACACAGCCAAGAGTGAACTTCTGACCTGCCCCCAGAGAACTGCTTCACTCCATCTTCCTATCTCAGTTCAGTTCAGTTCAGTCGCTCAGTCATGTCTTACTCTTTGCGGACCCCATGGACTGCAGCACACCAGGCCTCCCTGTCCATCACCAACTCCTGAAGTTCACCAAAACTCATGTCCATTGAGTCGGTGATGCCATCCAACCATCTCATCCTCTGTCGTCCCCTTCTCCTCCCACCTTCAGGGAGGAGAAGTCTTTCCCAGCATCAGGGTCTTTTCTAATGAGTCAGTTCTTTGAATCAGGTGGCAACGGATTGGAGTTTCAGCTTCAACATCAGTCCTGCCCATGAACACCCAGGACTGATCTCCTTTCTATCTCAGTCAATGGCAATTTTCCACTTGTAGGGGTTCAGGCTAAAAACCCTGGAGTCATCCTTGGCTCCTCATATCCTTCATCCGATTGTTTCTCCTTTCAAATTATGTTCAGAAACTGCTCACTGCCTCCGTGGTTCCTGCCTTGTCCGAACCACCGCCATCCCTCACCTGTGTGGCGCCCTCAGCTGCATGACTGCGTCTGTCTTTGATTCCTACAGTCTCTTCTCAGCACTTTGGCTGGAGCGACCACTCCATGTGCGAGTCACATCATCTCACTTTGCCTCGGAATAAAAGACAAAGTCTCACTGCGGGCGACGGGGGCCCACACGGTCCCCGTGTATGCTCTCTCGCTCGGCCTGCTCCGGACACCCTGGTCTCCTGGCTGGTCTTCCAACTTGCCAGGCACCCCCCGGCCCTGAGGCATTGGCCCTGGCTGTTCCCTCTGTCTGCTAGGCTCCGGCCCCAGATGCCCGTGTGGTTGATGCTCTCGTGTCCTTCAACTTGTCCCAAATGTCACTTTCTCAGTGAGCACCCCCTCCAAACCTATTTACAATTACAATGCCTCCCCACATCCCATTCCTCTTAACCCGCAGTATGCTTTTTCTATTTCCATAGCGTTTGTCGCCTCCTAACATACTATATAATTTACTTTAAAAAAAAACTTCTAGATATTTTTTCAGTCAGTTCAGTCGCTCAGTTGTGTCTGACTCTTTGCGACCCCATGGACTGAACAACAATAACAAGGTACATCTTAAGATCAGTATCATTTTACAATCATCTGACACGTAGAATCCTTGACATAGTTGTGTAAAACTTCCCATTGACCACTCAGATAAGAAGAACCAGCATCAAAGCATATTAAAGAGAAAACTCTTACCTTGCAAGCTAAAAGCTAAGGGGATTATGGCTACTATTTTTCGCTGGCTCAGTCTCAGCTAGAGGATTCCAGATCTCAGTTTTCCTTTTATGTTTCTAGGCCATCTCCCAATATCTCAGTCTTTCTCTCAAAGCAGTGCTTCTGCAACCACAGCAAGCATCACAATTACCTGCAGAGCTTTGTAAAAACAAGTTTTTACAGGCGGGTTCTTAACCACTGGACCACCAGGGATGCCCAAGAGACCACATTTTTTTAAAAAGTTATTTATTTTAATTGAAGGATAATTGCTTTACAATGCTGCGTTTGCTTCTGCCATGCATCAACATGAATCAGCCATGGATGTCCACACGTCCCCTCCCTCCATCCCACCCCTCTGGGTGGTCACAGAGCACCAGTTTGAGCTCCCTGAGCCATGAGGCAAATCCCCACGGCTCTCTCTTTCACGTATGATACTGTACACGTTCCCATGCTATTCCCTCCATCCGCCCCACCCTTCCCCCCACTGCGTCCACAAGAGAGACCACAGTCTGAGAATCCCTATTCTCAGGAAATCTCTCCCCCAGACTCACCTGCCAGACTTCCTTGTTTCTGTTTTCCTTCACCCACTGCTCCTGTTCACACTGAAAACAAAAAACAAACCAACAAAAACCCTGAGGCATACTTCTCAAATTATTCTGGCTCCTGTTTTAATTTCCCAAGCAACTGAACCCCTAGAGACAGAGGGTCACAAAAATGCAGGTCACCTTAATTGCCTTAGCTCTCAAGTTGAAAATAATTTAACTGCATCGTTTCTATGCCTTACTACAGGCAGATGGCATGTTAAGTTTAGTAAAAGTGTCCATTCCTTTTTTTTTTCCCTCCGTTATAAAATCTACCACCTTTTCATGGGTGGATCTAGAATCGGACGGTGTCCTGACTTCTGGCACTGATAAACCCAGAGCTAACTTGAGACTTTATGCAGGATTGACCACACTAGACAAGACCAAATTCAAGGCTGATCCCTTCACAGCAGGGTTTTCAACCCCAACACTATTGACATTTGGGACTGGATGCTTCTCGGTTGTGGGGGCTATCCTGGGTAGTGTAGGATGCTTAGCAGTGTCCCTGACCCAAACCCCCTGGATTCCAGGAGCATCCTGCCAGTTGCCAACCAAATACCCCTGCAGACCCCAAATACACCTCCAGGTGTTCCCTGGAGGATGCTGAGAACAGTCCGCTACAGTTTGGTGCCTTGGCTCTGAGGCCATTCAAAACAACATAAAGGGAACGGGATTTTGATGACCCATCTACACTGACCACTTCAGCCTTTAGCGCTAAAAGAAAAAGCCTTTGTGCTATAGAGCGGCACTGCTCACAACGTACCGTGTGTGAAAACCTCCCAGGGAATCTCGTTAAAATGCAGATTCTGGTTTCTGGTCTCACATTTAGGGCCACTATGGAAAATAGTATGGAGGCTCCTCAAAAAACTAAGAATGGAACTACCATATGATCCAGCAATCCTCAAACTGAGTATAAATCTGCAGAAAACAAGAATAATTCAAAAAGATACCTACACCCCAGAGTTTGTAGCAACACTGTTTATAATAGCCAAGATACGGAAACAGTCTGAGTGTATAACAACAGAGGAATGACAAAGAAGATGTGAGACATATACACACACAATGGAGCTAGACACACACAATGGTATACTGCTAGCCATAAAAAAGGATGAAAAGCTTGCCGTTTGCAACAACACAGATGGACTTGGAGGGTGTTAGGCTTATGAAACACATCAGACAAAAACAAATACTGTATGATTTCCCTTACATGTGGAATCTAGAAAATAAAACAAACCAGTGACTGTAACAAAAAAGAAACAGAGACAGATATAGAACAAACTCAAGGTTACTAGTCAGCGGAGGAAAGAGGGAAAGACAGGAGTGGGAGATGAAGAGCTACAAACTACTGTGCATAAAATAAATAAGCTACAAGCATATATAGTACAGCACAGGGAATATAGCTAGTTTTTTTAACTTTAAATGGAATATGATCTATAAAAAATATTGGATCACTATGTGTGCACCCGAAACTCACATAGTATTATAAATCAACTATATTTCAATTTCAAAACTAATTTTTTTAAATGCAGATCCTGATTCTGGAGTGGAACCTACCTGCTTGAAGTCCAGCCCAACTCAGTGAATCGGAATCTGCCTTTTAAGAAAATCCCCAGAGGATTCATATGCATGTTACGTTTGAGAAGGACTACTTGTAAAAACACACTCAAATTTAGCTGAAGCTTAAGTGCTGGTCTGCAGGGCTGGCTGGAGAAACACAGGAAATGCAGCAAGTCCTAACCCCTAGGGTCTGTAGGACGTGCCTACGGGAAGCCTCATTCCCCCACCATGAATCATCATGAATCCTGGTTTCAGTTGTGAATACAGCCTGAAGATCCCACAGCTCTCCAGCACCTGCTAAAGACCTCTGCTATCCCAAGTGCCCGTGCTAAGGCTGGCTCCAAGTTCAAGGTCAAGGTAAGTTGTGTGGTTCACGCTTTTGCTAAGTCCCTCCTCATACACTTGCCCACGTCTGCTAAGAGCGTCACCTGAAGCTCCGCCTGAAATGGAACAGGAGCTTGCCTCAAATGCCGTATTTTGCTTCCTAGTTCTATTCTTTATTTATTTATGTTCCTAATGAAGATCAGATATGGATTTCAGAGGAAGGTCATTAAACAATATTTTTCCCTTCCCTTGTGGGTAGTGTTTGTAGTGAACTTTAAATTCTATCTCTTATTAACCCAGATCCAGACGAACATCTTACTTCACCTGACTCATTTTTTTTAACATTTTGAAACATTTTAACACAAATACTGTAGAATTTTATCTCTAAATTTACGGTTCCTATACCACGTATTACTACTTTCTACTGGGTCAAAGATATTTCTGCACCTAATTATCTCCTCTTTGGGACAACAGACCTGCAGGATAGACTACAGATCTGATTTGTTCTTCATCTGGCTATAACCTTGCATGTAAGAGATGCGCAATAAACATTTCTCTAATGAATGATCATGAGTGTTGTGCCCCCTTAGTCTGTTTTTTATGAGTTAAGTAATTATTCAACTCCTTCTGGTCGTGACACAGAGCCTGCTTCTATGGGGTACCCTACCCTGATCAGACCCTCTCCCACATACAGAACTCTGAAACTTTGTCTGGAAGATCTTATGTCATGTGGTCTAATTCACTGACAGATTTTTCCTTGTCGAGTTCTGGCCTTTTGTTACTACTTGAATACTCTTATCTTATTTGCTTTCATCTGTTCTTAGATCACCTTTGTTCTGTTATCTCAGCAGTTAAGGACTTGATGGACAAATTATTTCAGATCTCAATCTGACGACGTTTTGTGTTAACATCAAAGTGTAACAAGGTGACCCTGGGTAGGGAAAGACTGAAGATGTTTCAACCCTTAGTGAGGAAAAGTAGAAGGGGATGCACCTGAGCTTGGCTGTCGGTGTTTCACACATGGAGTCATTTAACACGAAGCAGCATGCACTTGGGAGGTGTGATGATAGGGGTGGTAAAGATGGATGATGACGATGATAAAGGTAAGGAGGGGGGGGGGCGGGTCATTAACATGATCTTTCTTATGGCACTGAAATCCGTGAAATGTCACATGGCTTTAACTCTCCAAATCAGACCCATGTGGCTCACCTGACCCCGGTTGGTGGGCAATTTAAGTCATGTTTTGGAGGAATCTTTTCCCCGTCCCTTGGATTTGTCCCATAGCCCTCAGGATTTATTCAGGCCAGGGCATCTGGGAAAGAATCTTGGTACACCACGGCTGCGCTTCCTTGGCCCATATGAAGAGCTGAGGCTTTTCTCTCTCCAAGCCATGGTTGAGCCCACAGACCTTTCTTGAGGTTACTAACCTCTGCACCTGATGTTCAGTCTCACCTCCATGTAGCACCCAGATACTCATCCTAGTCTCCTGAGTACAGGTAGGGCCGGATTTCTGCTACCCATGGAAACTTTCTGGGTTAGTCTAGATGCTTCTCAGTTTCAAATGACAGAAATGAAGTCAAAGTAGCATAAGTCTTAAAGATAATTGGTTGACTCACATAATTTGAAGGTTCAGAGTGGAAATCAAAGACTGTTGGATGCAAGAATCTCAGCATAGCTCTCTCTGTCTCTCTCTCAATCACTCTCTCTCTGTCTCTGTCTCTCCACACTTCCTCCACCAGCCACCATCAAGCATACTGGCTTAATTCTACATACACCTTCTCCCATGTAGTCAAGGAACGTGGTCACTGCCTGGTCTTTATAGCTCAAGGTCCCAGAGAAAGGGGAAACCCATAAGTCAAATCTAAGGAAAAATTCTGATTGGTCCAGTTTGGGTGCCTATTCCTGGAAGTATCCCTGTGTTTGGACATCTTGGGTCATAAGTGCACAACACCATGACAAAGAACTGCACAGGGTCATTTGGAATGGAGGGGAGACGGCTTTTCAAAGCAAAAAGTGTTTATTGCAAAGTGGAGAGATGTTAACACAAACCCTCCCCCACTACACCCTGCTCAGTTCAGTCGCTCAGTCGTGTCCGACTCTTTGGGACCCCGTGGGCCGCAGCACGCCAGGCCTCCCTGTCCATCACCAACTCCCGGAGTTTACTCAGACTCGTGTCTGTTGAGTCGGTGATGCCATCCGACCACGTCGTCGCCTTCTCCTCCTGCCGTCACTCTTTCCCAGCATCAGAGTCTTTTCCTATGGGTCGGTTCTTTGCGTCAGGCGGCCAAAGTATTATAAATACACACACCCAGTCATGTAAACACACACACACACACAGGTCGCCTCGTAGCAAGGCCTCACGCGTGGTCTCCACGGGACACTAAGCGCAGCGTGGCTCTGCGCCGGCCGCTTTAAGCCCGCCCACCGTTCCGCGGAAGAGACGGCGTCTCAGCAGAGGGTCTGATTGGCGGGCTTGTGTCATGCGCTTGCCTTTGGGGGTGGAGCCTCGCTGTGATTGACAGTTCCGCCAGGCGCGTGTTGAATGAGTGCAGAAAAAGGAGAGGAGAGGGGACCCAGAGCGGAGAAACGCAAAGATGTCCGCAGGGCTCCCGAGCCTCTGGGCCTCTGTGCCCACAGCTCCTGCCGTTTTTCCCTCCTCGGGCTCGCCCAGCAGAGCCCCGCTCCCTCTGAGGCCCCGGCTCGGCGGCCAGCCCCCTCTGCAGCGCCCCTAAAAGGCCAGGCCGGCGGCATGAAGCGCCCGTCTTCTGTGCCTCTCTGCCGCATCCACAGGCCGCTACAGCCGCTCACACACTCGCTTATCTGCCCCCTGGGAGCCGCAGGGCGCTCTTCATCATGGCATAAACAGTGTTAGAACCTCGGTGTCTGCTAAACTGAGCGTGCTGGATTCCTTCTCTCTCTTTGTAAGGACTTGGGAACCATTCATTTGCGCCTATTTTGAGCGTCTCCAGGCAACACGGGGGCTGTTGTGCCGCTCTGGCAGCTTCCCTCTGACTTCTGGCAGCATCTTCATCTGGGTCTTAAGGCTTGCTGAGCACCTCAGAGCCGCTTTGCTTTGTCTTTGAGATGTGCTCTTTGTTCCCGCATCTTGCCTTTCCAGTGTTCCTTCCTAAGGTTGTCATTTCTCTTTGTCTAAGGGCAGCGAACTGTTTCGTCTTCCGGCTAACAGGGAGGCCCCTGGCCGACCCTTAGGATGCTGACTTCCTGGGTATAACTTGTGCATCTTCCCAACAAATTAGAACAGCAAGTTTTATGTCTTTACATTAAGACTCTAGGGCTTAGGGCAGATATCTCCAGAATTACCCAAATCCAGTTGGGGTTCTTCTGGATTTTTCTCTGGGAGTAGTTTCAGCTCCACAGTTTTATTGAATCAGTTTGTATTTAGTATTTTCCCCCAACCACACGATAATGGGCCCTTCTCTCTACCCACTTCCAATTAAATAGGATTTCTGAATTTACTCTGTGTGGTTCTAGAAACACCCATGGAAACACAGTACTGAAAGCAGCTGGCTCTGTGTTTCTGCAGCATCCATTTAACTTCTTCGCAGCGGTCATTTAGTCGCTAAGCCATGTCGGACTCTTGAGACCTCTTGGAGAGTAGTCCACCAGGCTCCTCTGTCCATCGGATTCTCCAGGCAAGAATGTTGGAGTGGGCTGCCACTTCCTCCTTCAGGGGATCTTCCCAACCCAGGAATCGCACCTCATCTCCTGTGTCCCCTGCCCTGCAGGCAGATTCTTTACTTGCTTAGCCATTGGGGAAGCTCATTTGTTACAAAATAGCTACAAATGATCAGGTCAGATGATATAGAACCTGCTTGCAGTGCAGGAGACCTGGGTTCAACCCCTGGGTTGGGAAGATCCCCTGGAGAAGGGAATGGCAACCCAATCTGAAGTTCTTGCCTGGAGAATCCCATGAACCAAAGAGCCTGGCGGGCTACAGTCCATGGGGACACAGAGGGTTGGACACAGCTGAGCGGCTCACACTTTCACACTCTCCCTGTCTTCCCCCCGTCCTGGTGCACAGGCTCCTTGGCAATGTGACTGCTGGTCCTCCCATTCAGAGGTGGAATCTGTGTCTCTACTCCTTGCATCTAGACTGGCTCTGGGACTTGCATCGACTGGTAGAATGTGGCAGAAGGGCTGCCACGGGTGGGTTTCAGGACAGGATCCTCAAGAGGGAGACCAGCTTCTGCCTTTGCCCCCTGGGAACAGCAAGACTCCCACGGAAGGAAGCCGGTCAAGCTAAGTGAAGGATGAGTTGCCACATCTCTCATCCAGATGCAGAAAGAGAGTCGAGGTGTCCCAGCTGATGGCCGGTACCAACTACCAGGTCTGGGGTGAGGCCGTCTTAGACCTCCCCCCCAGAGGACCCTCCAGCTGATGACAGCCCCATGAGCAGGTCCAAGAGAAGCCAGGAGAGGAACACAGAATCAACCCCCAGAAATATGAGAAAGAGGAAATCGCTGTTGCTTTACGCCACGGTGTTTTGGGATGGCTAGTCACCAGCAACAGACAACTGGAAACTGACATCCGGGATTTTCCTTGCTAAGAGTCCCACCAGGTCCAGGACCATGGTACAGGTGTGGTTTAGAACTGCAAGAAAATGGAACAAACTAGGGATTCCCTGGAGGTCCAATGGTTAGGACTCAGCGCTTTCACACCTTGGGCCTAGGTTCAACCACTGGCTGTGGAACTAAGATCCTGTGAGCGCTGAGGTGTGGTCAGAAAGAAACCAAAAATAGATAAAAAATTAGAATACATGGAAGCTCGGGAAGAGCGTGGGTTGGTGGCAGAACCCGAAACCTCGTTTCTCACCTCCCCACCTGGGATTCTTCCCTCCAGCCTGTGATTCAGCTTCTTAAGTTCCGAAGGAATAGCATTCCTGAGTGCCAGGGCAGTGGTGACATCCAGATTCCAGTGGTGACAGATTCCAGGAGTGAGGAAGTTTGCAGAGTTTCAGGCACTCCAGATCACAAACCAAGAAGCCCCCAGTGTTGGGTTTTGGGTACCTGGGTACCTCCAGGGAGCACGGAACGGCAGACTCTGGAAGATCAAAGCACAAAGGGTCAGAGGAGGCGGCTGAGGTCAGCTTCAGTGCATCCACTCCCACCGACTCATGAGACCCTGAGCCTGGGGGCAACTGAGTGAGCAAGGGACGTCAGCCCTGTCCCTAAACTCACCACGGGGAGGCAGCATGGAGCAACAGTGTCAGAGCCGCCTGTCGTCTGAGCCAGCCTGTGAACGGGGCAGCCTTGGCTGATGACTACTTTGCCAGGATACTGAGCCTAAGTTCCATCATCTGTGAAACAGAAAGACTGAGACCCACACCACAGGGCTGTGGTGAAGGTCAGATGTAAAACCCCTGGAACGACATAGGAGGTGCTGAACTGAGATGGCTTCACCATCAGCCCTGACTACCAGGACAGGCAGGCCAAGGAGGCCCTGCCCAGGGCCCCACGCTATAGAGGACTCCACATGTCACATACACACACACATAATCACATGCACACAAACTCATGTACACAAACAGACACACACAAAGGCACGTAGACACGCACGGACACGTGCATACATGCGTGCATGCCCACTGGCAGAGGAACACACAGACACACACACTAAATGTGTGGAAGGCCCAGGAGTGTCTCTGCACCCTGGCAGGCACCCAGCCCTGGAGCAGGACATCCCCAGCCCTCAGCATCCTCCTCACATCCAGCATCGCTCAGGCCCTAGCGAGCATCCTCTGCCTGTGGGCAGTGCAGTAGCCAGGTCATCAGTGGACGCTTCTTCCCAGGGAGGCCACAACCTCATCAGACTCTCCTCTAGGAGGGGCTGGAAGCACTGGTTCTTCTTCTTCTTCTTTTTTTTTTTTTTTTGTCAATTTTTGGCTGCACTGGGTCTTCGTTGCTGCCCATGGGCTTTCTCTAGCTGCAGCGACCAGGGGCTACTCTTCATTGCAGAGCATGGGATCTAGGCAAGCGGGCTTAGTTGCCCCGCAGCATGTGGGATCCTCCTGGACAAGGGATCAAATCCACACCCCCTGTGTTGGAAGCACAGTCTTAACCACTGGACCACCAGGGAAGTTCTTGCCTCACAAAGTACCACCTCCCATGAGTTCCAAATACCCTTTGCCTGTGTCTGTTCATTTTCAAACCACAGGCCTGGAACTCGTGAACTAGTAAGCTATCCTCCAAGGATCATTTGATGAGATCAAACAATACACATTACTTGTACATTTATAAAAATGGAGGTGATTGTTGGGTAGCACCACTGACTCAATGGACATGAGTCTGAGCAAACTCCAACAGACAGTGAAGGACAGGGAAGCCTGGCTTACTGCAGTCCATGGGGTCGCAGAGTCAGACGCAGCTGAACAACAACAGAACATATCACTGTGTCATGAGAGCAACTTCTTATATTGGCAACTGAATGAAATTGAACATTAGAATTGGGAATGGTTTTATTCTTATTAAAATATTTGGCATGTGTGATTAAATTTTCACCAAATACTTTCACAAAGTCAACTTATTCAAATAATTTCATTTAAAATTTTGTAAATCATGTGCTATCATTGATATTTTGCATTTTAATTTTCATAGAGAATTTAGAGTACTTTAGAAGAAAAACCTTTTTAAAAAGTTGTTGTTGTTCAGTTGTTAAGTCATGTCTGACTCTTCGTGACCCCAAGGACTGCAGCATGCCAGGCTCCTCTGTCCTTCACTATCTCCCAGAGTTCACTCAAATTCATATTCATTGAGTCGGTGATGCCGTCCAACCGTCTCATCCTCTGCTGCTCGATTCTCCTTCTGCCTTCAATCTTTCCCAGAATCAGGGTCTTTTCCAATGAGTCGGTTCTTCCCATCAGGTGGCCAAAGTACTGGAGCTTCAGCTTCAATATCAGTCCTTCCAACGAACACCCAGGACTGATCTCCTTTAGGATGGACTGGCTGGATCTCCTTGTTCTCCAAGGGACTCTCAAGAGTCTTCTCCAACACCACAGTTCAAAAGCAACAGTTCTTCAGTGCTCAGCCTTCTCTATGTTCCAACTCTCACATCCAAACATGACCACTGGAAAAACCATATCTTCGACTATACAGATCTTTGGCAGCAGTGTCTCGGCATTTTAATATGCTGTCTAGGTTTGTCATAGCTTTTCTTCCAAGGAGCAAGTGTCTTTTTCAGTTCCATGGCTGTAGTCACCTTCTGCAGGGATTTTGGAGCCCAAGAAAATAAAATCCGTCACTATTTCCATTGTTTCCCATCTGTTTGCCATGAAGTGATGGGACCAGACCCACTCCAGTGCTCTTGCCTGGAGAATCCCATGGATGGAGGAGTCTGGTGGGCTGCAGTCTGTAGGGTCGCTAAGAGTCAGACACGACTGAGCGACTTCACTTTCACTTTTCACTTTCATGCATTGAAGAAGGAAATGGCAGCCCGCTCCAGTGTTCTTGCCTGGAGAATCCCAGGCATGGGGGAGCCTGGTGGGCTGCCGTCTATGGGGTAACACAGAGTCAGACACGACTGAAGCGACTTAGCAGCAGTAGCAGATGGGACCATATGCCATGATCTTAGTTTTCTGAATGTTGAGTTTTAAGCCAGGCTTTCACTCTCCTCTTTCACCTTCATTAAGAGGCTCTTTAGTTCCTCTTCACTTTCTGCCATAAGGGTGATATCACCTGCATATCTGATATTTTTTTTTTGTCTTTAGATCTACTTTTTTAGGAAATGTAGTTAGATTTCATACACTTTGAATATAATTACATCTTTAAAAATTTTTTTAGATCATTACTGTCAGAGGAACACAAGTTAGAGAACATTTTGAGTATAGCATAGTTGATTTTGCTGAAATGAAAGCAAGAGAAACATATTTTATGGAATAAATATGTAATAATTTGTGAAGTGTGTCTGTCTTTATAAGTCATTCAAACGTCACCAGCCCATCAACAGAGCACATGAGAATAATCAAACTCAATCGATCTGAACATATTTGTGATTTTCAATTTTATAAAAACTGTGGCCTTCCATATTTTCTTCAATTTATTGTTGGGAAAGTATATCTAGATGGAAAAGTAGAATGTGCTTTATTTCCCAGTCTGTTGGCTTGATGGGTAACTTTTAAATATTTAGACACACAGTATGAGGACTCATCAGCCCCGAAAAATGTTAGAGTTTTAGGAGTAAGACTGACCACTACCAACCAGGACAGGGTTTTGGGGCCTCAAGGAAAGAAGGGGGGTCCAGGCAGGAAGGGGCTTTGTCAGGGAGGCCCCCAAATCTGTGTTCACGCACATTCCTGCTACTAACAGCAACAATATTCCTACTGCACCTGCAGGCTCCTCTTCCAAGCACTTGGCAGGTTTGTGTTTGTTTTCTTGGCTGTGCTGGGTCTCCGTCACAGTGCAGGCTTTCTCGGGTTGCAGCGAGGGGGGACTACTCTCCACGCGGCGTGAGGGCTTCTCGTTTCGATGGCTCTGCGCACGCGGCTTCAGCATTTGCAGCACATGGGCTCAGGAGTTGGGACCCCCGGGCTTAGTGGGATGTTCCCGGACCACAGATCAAACTGGTGACCCTTGCATTGCTGGGCGGATTCTTAACCACTGGGTCACCAGGGAAGCCCCTGCAGGTACTATTTCATTAACTCTCCCAACAATGCTATGAGACGGATGCTACTGATGTCCCTACTATGCGGATGAGGAAACAGAATGTGGGAAGTGAGGTCACTTGCCCGAGAATACCCAGTTAGTAACACCAGGCGGCCTGACCGCAAAGCCCACAGCATCATTTGAACCAGGACGCTATGGTACCTGGAGCAAAGGGGCCCCTCACAGTGGGCGGGCTTGCATGTCCCCACCCGCCCCCCACCACCAAGCACAGGCACTTACAGACACCCCCCGACCGCCACCAGCATCACTCAGGAGCTTATGCAACGCCCCTGCCCGCACCTGTGGGGGCGTCCCTGCTCCCCCCTCCCTTGGGCCAGCGGGGGGCACTGAAGCTGTCTGGGGCAGAGACTCTCGGCTTCCTCTCCCTCCCGTGACCCTGCACCTGTCCAGCAAGGGGTGGTGCCTGGCACGTTCATCACCCTCCCTCCTCGGCTCCACCACCCACCTGCGCTGTCCCAGGTGTCCTGCCCCCACCCCATCCCCTGAAGTGGGGGCCCGCCCTGGAGTCCACGGTACCCCACTCTCCTGCCGGCTTCTCTTCCTTGCTGCTGTCTCTCCCATTCATTCACCTCTCAGCAGCCAGAGTCATCTTGTCCAAACATACGAGCAAGTCATTTATTTCAAACCCTTCAAACCTGGCACTCCACCATTCCCTGGACAGAGCTCAGCAAGGCTCAGCAGAGCCGCTTTACAAGGATCCTGGTGACCTTATAGACAATAGGCCCAGGCCAAGGATTCTTGTTCTTTACCCTCCCTTACAAATGGGAGGACCCAACTCTGTGATGGCAGTTGTACAAAGCCTGTTCCCACTGGAGGGCGGCTCCTCGTTGGGATGAAAATATCACCAGGTCTTTCAGAAAGAAAGTGAAGTTGCTCAGTCGTTTCCCACTCTTTGTGACCCCATGGATTGTAGCCCAGCAGGCTCCTCCGTCCATGGGTTTTTCCAGGCTGAGGTCTTGCAGAGAGGGGCCTTATTCTCATGGGGGACCGCAGGCCCTCTCCCGTATCGGGCAAGCTCTAGGCCACTTTTCCATCAGACTCAAGTCAAAGGCTGGCTGTGAGGTGAATGGGAGGTCACGGTCCCGGGATCAGCTCCCCAGTGAATCATGCCCTTCGAGACCCACGCACCACCAGCCCAACTCCCCAGGCTCCTTTCAGCCCCTCCCAGGCACCAAGTCCTTCAGACCACAGGACCTTTGCACAGACTATCTTTCCATTTAAACTCTCCCCACTTCCTTATTAACACCTTGAGATCCCTGCTAAATCATTTCTTCCACAGGGAAGCCCTGCCCAGATCAGACCCCACTAAATACTCTCATAAACCCATTCGATCAGGCTACTTATTCCCATTTGAAATTTTCCATTCAGCACACAGTGACTAATGCCAGTCTCCCTGCTGGACTGCCAGCTCCATGGGGCAGAGACTGGGTCTGGCTTTGCTCTCCCGTGGAGTCCCAGCACCTAGAAGATCCTTAGTCTAGTTTATTGGCCGAAGAGCAATGAATTCTTTCAGATGAAGGGGATTGTACTTCGCTGGGAGAGGCTGCAGGATCCTTCAGGCTCCGGGGTAAGCCCAGAATTGATGAGATTGAACAGATGACGAGCTCTCCACAAAGTGCTTGCAACGTTGTAGGAACTTAATAAATGGTGGTTGTTTTGCCTTTTTTTTTTTTATCATGAAGAGGATGACGATGATGATGTTGAGAAGGAAGAGGATGGTGACTTCTCAGTATGGGGACAGCTTTACGCCAAGAGGAAGACGCCGTTGCCAAGAGACGGGGCTCTGTTTCCTGTTTCTCCATCATGTAAGTTAGAATCTGGCAAGTGGGGGCGATAACCCCACTGAAATGCAGGCAGAGCCGACCCAGCTGCACGCTGGCCTCCAGCGGGGATGAGGGCTTTGAGCTCCTGGGCCGGCAGCTGCCTCCTCTGTGAGCAGGTTAAGGAGGGACCCAGTGTTTGTGAATTCCTCCTGTAGGCATGGCACCCGCAAAGAGATTTCCACATTTCATTTCCTTTTCATCTGGTCCCAAACTCTGAAAAGTAGGCCTAATTATCCCCCATTAGAGATGATGCAGCAGAGGATGGAATGGTTAGATAGTATCACCGACTCAGTGGACATGAAAACTCTGAGCAAACCCCAGAAGATAGTGAAAAACAGAGGAGCCTGGCGTGCTGCAGTCCATGGGGTCATGAAAGAATTGGACACGACTTGGTGACTGAACAACACAGATGAGGAAACTGAGCTTAGCTGGTGATGGAACCGGCCAAGGTCACACAGTCCGTAAGTGGTGGAGCTTAGGTGGACACTCAAGTCCCTGTCTTGGTGAGGCAGAGATCCAGAGCCTTCAGCCACATTGTGCTACAAGTGAGAAAGCCATAAAACCAACCACATTTCCTGAATCCCTAAAATTCTCCTCCCAAACGTCCCTACTTCAAACCTCAGCTGGGGACACCTCCTCCTGGAAGCCTCCCTGGATTTCCCTGCCTGACTCTGGCCCCACAGTCCTCAGGTTTCTGCCACAGGTGCACCCTGGCGGAGCGCACAGGGGCCCCATCCTGGCCGGGCCAGGACTCAGAATGGCTCAATAAAGGGACTGTCTCAGAAACCCAGCCCTTCCTTCCTGGGAGACACCCTTTATGCTGCTGGAGGAAGGGCTGTGGGTCAACCCTTCCCCAGGAATCAAAGCTAATTTTCAGTTATTTAGGAGGTAGCTCCCCTGTGAGTCACTGTTTGGGATATAATGACCCAGGCCAGGAGCCCGGGGCTGCCAGGAGTGCCCTCGTTAAAATCAAAAGGCAAAAGTGAGAAGGGGACGCCCCCTCCCCCCCGGAGACAGTGACTCAGCACAGCTGGGTGACCCTGGCCAAGGGGATTCGCCTCTCTGGCTCCTTTCCCCGCAAGTCTTCTCCCGGTGGGTGAGCACAGCCTGGCGTGGAAAGGGTTCCAGAAGTCCTGAGCAGGAAATGGGAGGGGCCGGAAGCAGGGCCAAGCAGAATGTATGTCAGAGTTTACCCAGCTTTACTGTCCAGGGTCAGAAAACCTTGACTCCCAAATCACTGCCTGAGATCCCTGCCACCAGCCCTCCCCACCCCGCCCCAAGGTGACACCTCCCCAGGGACTCTATCCCTGACGGGATAGGGAATATTGAGTTGGGCCAGGGAATTTGAATTGGAAGTCCTCCCCATCTGCAGGCTGAGGCCCAGCCTCCTCCCCTGGAAAGGATGCTGAAGCCAGACCCCCAGTCAGCTCCCCAAGGGGAGGCCCTACAGCCAGTGGCTTGGCTCGAGGCCACAGGATGATTGTTACTGTGGACCCTTGGCCACTCTCCCTGTCATGGACCCTCTCCTCATTAAAAAAAAAAAAATTGGAAAGCAAGTGCTGTGACTACAAGGGCATGAAGCTAAATACAACCCAAGCTAGATTATAGTCACTCTGACTTTAAAGAATGGAGAAGATTCTGAGGGCCTCTTTCCCTGGCGGTTCAGATGGTAAAGAATCTGCCTGCAATGCAGAAAAGCTGGCTTCAATCCCTGGATGGGGAAGAGCCCCTGGAGAAGGAAATGGCAGTGCATTCTATTACTCTGGCCTGGAGAATCCTGTAGACAGAGGCGGCTGGCAGGCTACAGTCCATGGGGTCACGAAGGAATTGGACAGGACTGAGCAACTAACACTTTCACTTTCTTCAAAGATATCACGGGCACCCGGCAGCCTGCCTACTGTTGGTATTGCCTCCTGTAAGCCCTTTGAACTGTCTGGGCCCCCGTTCTGGCTCACCAGCTACTTAGGCGTGTGTCTCAGTTTGCTCCTCTGTAAAATGGGAATGATCACCGCGACTGAGTTATGAGGCTGTTTGAAGGTTCCTGGAGACCCTGCTGGAGAAGAGCTTGGCGTGGTCCTGCCGCAGAGCAAAAACACTGGTACGGGGACTGCTGAGCTGGCTGCGACGTTCCTCCTTTCCCATGAAGGAGATGGCTTCTTTCCCCATAATAGGGACAGGAAAACCGAGATTCTGCACAAGGAAATGTAACAGCTGGTGGAATCAGGACTCCAGGGGCACAGACCGAGCAGCTCCCAGGCCCTGGACGTTGACGGAAGTAGCTGATCTGGTTATCCCAGCAGACCGGGAACACGGAAGGCAGGGGGAAGTTGCAGGCCAGGTCCCGGCATCTTGCATCCAGTTCTGCCTGAGTGGACTCCAGCCAGCAAACGAGGCCATGGTGAGCTGGGGGCCGGTAGGACCCCGACGTTTCTGATCACAGCAGAGCCGGGTCCCCTCCTCTGTCCTGCTGACCTCCAGCCATGCCCTGAAGCCCAGCCTAGATGGGCTGTCCTGACTCCAGCAACAGCAGTCTCTCTCGGGGCCCAGCCAGAGTAGGAAGCTGCTGTCTCCTCCATGTGGGCCCTAAGATGACATCAAAAGGATGGAAGCTTCCAGTCGCTGCTGGGATGTGGGTTTTCTGGCTGACTCAGACCGAGCCTGTTTCTACAGGAGCCACGCTACACCACTGCTCAAGGGTTTTGGGGAGACAGAGTTCACAACCGGGAGGATTTTTGCTACCCATCAAACAAGCAGGAGCACGCCTAAGAAAGAACAGCAAAGATAAATCCCCAAACCCAGCTGGCTCAGCTCCCAGCCTTTGGACTCTAGGTTCTTGGACACAGGGCCCCCAGGTGCCCAGAGCCCTGTCATTTAGCCAAGCCACCCTCATGGTCTGGGTCCCACGGGGGCTGGTTGAGGGGCAGGGCGGGGAGTCAGAGCCAAGCTGAAGTAGCCAGCGGTGTGGACATGGCACAGGCTCGCCCTTGGGGCTCCCAGGACATCTGAGTTCAGCTTCTCTGAGCCTCGGGAGCGGCGTCAATAAAACAAGGGTGAGAAAAAGACCCCGTGAAGGAAAAGCCCCTGGCACAGCCCAGGCTCCCAGCCCCATGGCGGGGGTGAGCGCAGGGATTCTGGGGAAGAGGGTGGTGATGGGAAGGACGGGGAGGAGAAGGCCCAGAGGCTGGCCCCACCACCTGGCTCTGGAAGCAGAGCAGCGGGCCCCAGCCTGGCCCCTCCCCTGGGGACTCGGCCAGAGTGTCAGAGCTGGAAGCATCGTTGCATCACTGGGTGCTCAGGGGTTAATGACGGGGAGTGGACAGGACCCAGGTATTTAACTAATCGGGGAGGTGCCTGGAGATCAGAGGGCCCCTGCTGGCTTCCGTCTCCCTTCCGGCTTCTCTGCCCCCTGCTGCCCTCCCCACCCCCCGGGATGAAGTGGCCCCCTCTTCTGACTTTCCTGTGCCTCCTGGGTAAGTGACCTTCCCGCCTGCCGTCCTGCTCTGCCCTGACTGGGAACACTCCTGGGGGCTCCTGAGCCAGGCCCCAGGGAGGGTGTCATCAGTCACCCTGAGGCCGGTGCTGGCCCAGGAAGAACTGGCCAGTGGAGGAGGGCCAGGGGGCACAGCTGCAGCCTGGATGGCCTGGGGGGCAAGCAGGGGAGAAGGGCTGGCAGGGGCCCCAGACAGCTCCTGCCGCCTGCGCTCCACCCCTCACCTGAGTTTCTGTTTTTAACCTGCCCGGGTGGGCAGGCCCCCACGGCTGCAGCAGCGGGACCCAGAGGAACTCAGGGAATTCTGGGTGGTCAGGAAGCTTATCCAGTGACATCTGATGGGACTCCGTGGGGACAGGGTGCTCCTGAGGGGCGGAGGTGGGGGCTGACACCTGGGGAGAGGATCAGGAAACCGGGATGGGAGCCTAGAGGATGAGTGGGGGGGTTGCTGGGAGACGGCGGAAGGACAGCGGGGGTGGGAGGTCAGGTGGGGTCACGGTGCAGGTGAGGACCAGGAGATCAAGGCGCAAAGACGTCACAGGGACATCGCTACTGATTAGCGTTGCCGCTCAGTCGCTCAGCCACTCAGTCGTGTCCGACTCTCTGCGACCCTGTGGACTGCGGCCCGCCAGGTCTCCCTGCTCATCACCAACTCCTAGAGTTTGCTCAGTTGAGTTTGTCCATCGAGTCTGTGATGCCATCCAACCACCTCGTCCTCTGTCATCCCTGTCATATTACTGATGAGCACTGTTCTCACCGGGAGTGAGGTGCTCGGGGAGGTGGAGCTTCCAGAGACGATCATAGAGATGCCTGCACTCAGACGTGTGGGGACTGCAGCTGGCCGCAGAGGGTGGGGCCCCGAGGGAGCTGATGCCCTCCCCGCTCCGTCCCCGCAGCGGCCCTGGCTGGCGGGAACCTGGTCCAGTTTGGGGTGATGATCGAGAGGGTGACCGGGAGGCCCGCGCTGCAGTACAATGACTACGGCTGCTACTGCGGCGTCGGCGGCTCCGGCTGGCCGGTGGACAAGACAGACTGGTGAGCAGGCAGCCCGGCCGGTGGGGAGCATCCTGGGGGGAGCTGGGGGCACCTAGGAAGCTGAGGCTTGACCCCCCTCCCTCTGAGCCCCACTGGGCCCTGAGCCCCCCAGGCGGCCCCCGGCCCAGCCCAGCTGGGCTCACAGGCCCCTTCAGGCCGAGCACGACCTTCGCAGGTGCTGCTACGCCCATGACTGCTGCTACGGACGCCTGGAGAAGCTGGGCTGCGAGCCCAAAATGGAGAGGTACCTCTTCTCCGCCACCAGGCACAGCATCTTCTGCGGTGAGTCAGCAGACCTGGGGGTCCCCCAGACCCCGGAGATGGGAGGGACTCCGCCAGGAACCCCTCTCCTGATGGAGACCCTTGAGCCTGGTCACCTGGGCAGGAGAGGCGGGTCTTCCACCGTCACAGTGTCAGGGAGAGGCGTGTGCCTGCGCCCAGACGCTCCCGTGGCACCCAGGCTGGAGAGCCCGGGACCCGTCAGCTGCTGCCCAACATCTCCCCATTCAGAGGTGCCCCCCCAGCTCCAGCCTCTGAGGGGAGGAGGGACAGCTCTGAGCCCACCCCAGAGGAGCTGCGCCCAGACAGTCCTCCCCCGGGCCTGGGCGGCCGCTAGGGGCAGGTCCCCAGGACAGGGCCCCGAGGACAGAGCCCCAGACCCAGAGGCTGGAGCTCGGACGTGGGACCGCAGACCCCACTCCCAAAGGCTGACCCACCGCACCGAGGCGCCTCTTTGCCAGGCCCCACGCCCACTTGGACCAGTTAGCGTTCTCCTCTGCTCCCGGCCTGGAGAAACAGCCGGACCCGAATCAGAGTGTAGCAAAGGGCCCCACGCAGCCCAGCCCCATGGAGGGAACTCACACCGGAGAGCCAAACCTTCTTCTTCCTGCCGCAAAGCCAGGAACAGCCTGGAAGGCGGAGGGCAGGCCCAGGGCGGTGGGGCGCAGCTCAGCGGGGGTGGGAGGGTCAAAGAAGACTCAGATCTCTGGGGCCTGTCCTGGGGCTGGGGCGGGGCAAAACCAGAGCCACGGAGGCAGGCTGGGCTTCGGGTTTCCTGTTCCCACGGCCACCCACTCAGCAAAGCGGCTTTGGCAGGTAATGAGCTGCCCGTCACTGGGAGTTCATATGAGGCTGGGAAGCCGCCTGTCAGGGAAAGCATTGGAGGGTGACTGAAGGGAGGGCTCAGATGAACAGGGACACACGTTCTGGGAGTCCCCTCCCCACCGTGTGACTCTGGGCAAGGGAAAGAAACCCTCAAAAGCTTCTGTTTCTTCATCTGTCAAAGGGAGACCTACCTCCCCCGGCCCAGCCTAGCCCAGCTCCTGGCAAGAAGCCCCAGGGGAGCTGACACAGATCTTAAGCCCCCAACAAATCTGGGTTCTGCTGAACGAGCAGCCTAGAGCAGAACCTGGAGGGGAAATGAGGCCGACCTTCCCGAAGGACCTGAGGGAGCCGACCTGTCCGAGCGGGGGCACGTCTTCACGGGGACAAAAAGCAGCCGGAGCCCCGGAGGGCCGACCGAGGCGGTGGAGGCAAGACGGGGCTTTGTGGGCCCTGGAGCCCACAGAGCTGGTGTCAGCCCCACTCCCCAGGCTGGCTGTGGGCCCTGAGATAAATGCTGGAGAAAGGGGCTCCATCCCCGCTGAGGGAGGCAGGTGCAGGCCCCAGCTCCAGGCCCTCCGGGGCATGCCCAGGCCACCCGGACCGAGCTGCTGCCTTTCACTAGTTTTCTCTCTGGCTGATGGCTGGCGGCACCGTCCATTGCGTGGGAGAAGGGGTTGCCCAGAAACACAGCCCGCCCTGGGCTGGGACAAGGGACAGCGAACCAGGTGGCCTCCCCGTGGGGAGGGGGCTTGGGGCAGTGGAGCGGGTTTGGGAGAGGGAGGAACAGCAAGGATGAATCTCCAGGCTTCCAGCATCCCTGGCCCCAGCAGGGCCTCGGCACCCTGCCCATTCTCTCACCCAACCCTGGAGCATCCCCGGGTGAGCATGGGCTTCCGGGTGGAGAACATGGACCCCAGCGCGCTCCCCCGCACATGGCTAGGAGTGGCGGGCCCAAGGTTCCAGGGCCCTGACTACCCTCGTCCCATCCAGCCGGCAGAACCAGCTGCCAGCGACGGACCTGCGAGTGTGACAAGAAGGCCGCGCTCTGCTTTCGCCGCAACCTGGGCACTTACGACCGCAAATACGCCCATTACCCCAACAGGCTGTGCACCGGGCCCACCCCGCCCTGCTAAGGGCGCGCTCTGCCTCCCGCCCGAGGCCTCCGGAGGGCTAGCACCAAAGGCTCTCCCGCCGGAAAACTCCTTTCCCGGAAGCCCATCCTTCCCTGAGAGGCCCCAGACTCAGCCCTGGACCGTCCCTGGCCTCCTGGCCACAGCGCCCTCACACAAGCATCCTCATACCGGGGGTGGGGCCTGGGACACCCAGAAGATTCTACAACCCGTCCCCTGGGCTGTCAGTCCCCTCTTCTGAATATGTGGATAACGTTTGCCCAGGATTCTGACACCGGCCCTCGGATTCTGCCGTAGGGCTTCATCAGTCTCCGGTTCCATTCACTCCTCTGTTTCTTGAGCACCCAGCAACGTGCTAAGCACGGGGACGTGGCGTGGGTCTGGCTCGGGCAGCCCCTGCATGAAGTTCCAACACTCTGTCCTTTCAATTTTCCGTTACAGTGAGTTTTTGTGATTCTCTTTTTTTCTAACGTCTTACCGTCTTATCCGAGATAATAATGGCAGTCTCTAGCAGGAATATTTCTGGTCATATGGCGTAATGTGAAAAGCACGCAAAATACCAACCTAAAAATATTGTCCCCACCATGTCATCAGGCTTCAAATCCCTCCCATTAGAATTCTGGCTTAGAATGAAGAGAGGCTCTCAAATCATCTTATTCAAAGCCCTCCCTTGGCAGAGGGGCACCCAGGAGGTCAGAGAGGGAAGGTTCTACCTGGAGTGGTGTCCTCACTCCCAAGCCAGTGGACCTTCTTCTTCATGAGTCGATATCAGTCACTGCCCCTCTGCTTGTCATCATGGACAACCCAGAGTGCCCAGGGAAGGTCAGCTGTGAAGATACCCACGCCAGGCCCAGCTCCTGATACGGGGAGGGGAAGGGGCAAGATGTCTACATCCTACATCCAGCATCCTGAGGCTGACTTTGGAGCCAATTTAATGCACCAAAGGATTCCCATCAGATTGGAATGGAGCCTACCTGGCAAGAAATAGGCTTCAGCAGATTCTACTCCTAAATACAGACATGACACTCCACTGTCTGTAACATGCTGAGAAAATCTCCCAGGGTTGGGATGAGCCTATTCCGTGAGATAAAGCATGTAAAAACGCACTGCTCAGGCAAAGCTCACGGTGCTCAAGGAATAAACGTGCACTCCCTCTCTCCATTTCTTGGCATGTGTACAACGTTCAGGGCTTTGAGGGCAGAAAGAGCCTGAAGCCATCGAAAGGACAATCATCAAAAATTTTAAAAGGTGAAGAAGTTCTCTGCTGGCCAAACAAACAAGACAGGGGCAGATGTGTGTGCTTTGCTGCTGTGACTGACTCAAATCCTGGGTGAAAAAATCACCAGGAGATGAGGTCTTAAAGTGCCACGGGGACGGGTGGGGAAGAGGACCGCGTTTGTTAGGAAGCGTGGTCCGGAGGCGCCCTCTGGTGCCCATTTCGTTCAGGCTGCCGGGAGGAAACAAATTTGGTTTAAACCGGGATTTCCCTTTGTCGGGGGCAACGGGTGTTTCAGGGCTAGTGAAATGAGTCCTCTCATATTTTCAATAATAAACAAGCTGAGAAATAACAAGTCCTTAAAGACATCTCAGAATGGTGGTGCCATTGCACACACGAGAAACACAGGAAGAAGGATCTGACTCAGGAGAGATGAAGACAAGGTGGTGTTCTGGGCGTGATGCGTGGCTGCAAGGACCTGGTGACACGACAGTTGTTTAACCATTGGACAGGGTGAAAATTAGAGCCTGAAAGTAAGCCTGGGTGCAGCCTGTCTTCCCAGGAATCAATAAATGTTTGGTGAACGAGTCAATGAGTCAATCTAACTCCTGTTTGTGCGTCTCTATAGTCCACACACTCGATTTCCGGCTGTAGACTTGGGGGAGAGGACTGAAAAGAGGAGAGCAGAACCCTGAACTTGATGCTGTTGCAGGTTCCAGGTAGAGCCTTCTGCTTTGCCAGGTAGCAGCAGCGTGTCAAGACCTCACTGCTCAGGAAGCGTGTGAGAAACGCAGAATCGTGGACCTGATCCCAGACCTGCGGGTTCACAAGACCCCCAGGTGGTGCATATGCACGCTGAAATCAAAAAGCACCGATAGATGGCCACCGCCCTGGCTTCCACACTTGTCAACTGGAACAATGACATGTCCCGGGCAGGCTGGTTATCGCAAGGTTTTAATAAATCACCATGTATGAATGTACACAAAATAACGCCTAGCACCTTATAAAGAATCCCGTAAGTGGATGAGTCATAGTAACAATTCCTAACATTTATCAAGCACTTGGCATTCACCAGGCACTGTTATATTAAAAAAAAATGCTGTTTCTCAGTTCATTGAATGAGTGAATGAATGAATGAGGCATGGGACCAAATCAAGGCTGAAAGCTCTATTACCTGAATATTTCATAGCTTGCCTCTCCAATTTTGATGACAGGACTTGGATGAGTTTTGCTTTTGTTCCCACCTAGCCCCTAGCATAAGCTATGAACCAAGTGTTCAATTAAATAACTTGCTGAATAAGTGGTTAGAAGTCAAATCACATTGGAATTCCCGAGTTAAAAGTCCAATTATGATTTCATGGACATTTGTCTGCTTCCTTAGGGTTCTTTGTAGTCTTTGGAGAGACTGCTGGAGAACTGAATACTGTATTAAATTTCATCCTTTCCCTCAATACACTTTGATACAAATGATGCTCCTGGCCCCTCCCTGAATGCTGGAGACAGAGACAAGTCTGATGTGGCCAACCTCCGGACAGATACCACCAGTCATGCTACCCTAGTTGAGTGTTTCAATAGAACCAAAAGCGGGCTCTCAGAACCAAATGTTCCTCAGCCCTTCATTCTCCATCATCCACCAGCTCCAGCTTCATTTCCCAGAGTCTGATTTCCATCACAACACTGTCCTGCCCTGAACCATCTATGGCTCCCCATCGTCCACCGACCCTGGCATTCAAGCTTGGTTTCATGAGCTTTTCCAGGCCTTTATCCCGCCACATGTATTCCTCTATGCTCCTCACCACTGCCAGGACAGGCCCACCTCCCTTTGCAGTTCTGCAATAGCTTCCTTCAACCTAGAAGCCTCCCTCTTCACAGACGCCTTATCGCCACATTCACATCCACGTGCTTAGAGGCACATCTCAGATGCTACCTCTTCCATGATGTTTTTCCACTTGGAGGAGATCTCGCCCTCCTCTGAAGGACCAAGCAGTGTGTTCTTACCTTTCTTAGGGATACGTACCCCAGTTACTTGGGCTCTCATTTTGGGTTCCTACATGGTGCAGACTGCCCTGAATTCAAATCTGTGACCTTGGACCCATCATTTATCCCCTCCTGTGTAAGATGGGGATGGGACCATCAGCCTCACTGGGTGGTTTCAGGGTTTAAATGAGACAACTTACTCAAAGTGCCTGGAGCCTCAGAGAGCTCCACCTGTGCTAGGTCACTCTGTATTTTTGTCCCCTCACTGAATCCATCATGCAGCGGATGCCAAGGAAGTATCTGTTCAGCTGAATCCAGATACATGATCACGGAGATCTTACAGATGTGGCCTCACACACATGATAAGTGCTGTGCTAATTTACTTGAACAAAGCACTCATTTATCTTCAATGGATATGTGTTTGGAAATCATTAACCTTTTGTGCCCTGAACGTATGTCCTACAGAGACAATGAGGCAACTGGCAACTGGCTAGAGAGATGGTGTGCAGCGTTTTCCTGGAGGGCCGCTACCTGTGATGTGTGCCAAGGTCAGAAGTGTGCACAGAGGCGGACTTGGAACACTGTAAGATGTGGTCAGGAGGGATCAGGAATGCCTGATGTTTGGGATTCATTCAGCAAGTGCAGCAATAGTCTAGTGGCAAACGACATGTGACAAGCATTTGAAGAAAGGAGTCCCCAGTCTGTCTCCAAATGAATTGTCCATCCTTAGTAAACTCTGTCCTTAACACATGGGAAATCCCACTCTCCCACTCGAGGGGTTTGATTATGCTGGCCCTTCGGTCCCAAAAACCTCACTCCCCATTTACACCTATTTCCCTTTTCATGCCTCATCTAAATGACACTTCCTCCACAAGAGCCTTCCTTGGTCTGCCTTCTGAACTCACAGCCTTTTCCTATCAGTACTTCCTGTTAAGGCCTGTCTTTTCTCGGGTCATAGTTATGTGTCCACTTTCACTGCTGGGCTGAAAGGTTTTCGAGGACAAGGTCCATGTCTGATTCAATGCCCAGAAATAAAGATTCCAACACAGCACAGGTTCAGTAAGTGATAAATTCCTGGATGCTTGGATTGGTGAATAAATTGAATGAAAGCTGAGAATCTTGATATACCTAGGTCCCTCTACCTAGGGAATTTCAGACAAGCTTCTCCAAGACGGAGAAGTTTTTCTGCTGCCAAACCAGAATCCACGAATCAGCAGGATTGGTCTAGATCCTATTTAACACAGAAAGTTCTAAATCACTGCATCACTACGGTCTGAGTGCCCACTCTGGTCAGCAGTCCAGCTAAACCCATACTGGAGCAGAGCATTTATGACAAATTGTGGTTCTATCTCAAGGTGGACATGCACTTTCTGCCCATCTGGGGAACAGGTAACTTTAATCCTGGGTTTTTCAACCCTGCTTTCTCCTAGACAACCATGACCAGTTACCAAGAGGGGACACGGGAACAGCCACTTTCCCCTTACGGCATCTCAGTCTGGGACCATAAATTATCACTCACCTGGAGTAAGCAAGGCTGTGGTCTGGAGGAAAACCTAAACAACATACCATATTCCTTTAATTGTCCCCTCTGAGGCCTGAGGACACTTCCGCCCTTGCATACTCACCTGGCCTCACAGGTCACCAAGACCCAGGCAGGCAGCCCCAGGACCACCAGGCAGCCTAGCAGGCGGCCCCCGGCCCCAGCAGAACCACTGAGGAATGGTACCAAGGAGGCCATGGACATTCTCCACCTGGGAGGGGGGACAGACCCTGCACCGGGGCAGCATTCCGGTCCTAGCAGATCTTTCAGAGATTCTCAGCTGGGTGAACAGGGTCTGGAGTCTGGGCCTCACAGGCTCAGGAACTGGATAGCATCTGTGCATCCCAAGGTCTCCGGGTCACGGAACGAGGCAAACATCACAAGGGGAGGACAATGACCGGGAGGGAGGGAAGGGACGGCCTCGCCAGCAGCTGGAGAAGTCCCCATCCACCCAGGGTGGGACCGGACCCCTTTCGGCATCAAGGTATCGTGGGGCCCATTCACAGGCTGCTTGACGAGCACACAGAACGAGGTAAGGCAGGAACCTAGAGGCCACAACCACGAGGCCGCAGTGCGGCTGGCCGGACGGCGGCAACCTCAACCTCAGGACTGGCCCCGACAGTCTCGCCCAGGGGCCCGGCCCTCTGGCGCTCTGTGGCCGCTGCCCCCTCCCCTTCCCAAGCACCCTTTCCAGGTAAGCCTGTGCGGTCACTGCCACCCACGTGTGTCTGGGGGAAGGCAATCCCTCCTGGAACGGGGTCAAACCCAGCCCCAGAGTTCTGGAGAAACCCTCGGGGCAGCCAAAACACAGCTGCTCTGTATTTAGACAACGGCTAACTATGAGAGACGTTCTCAGACACCCAGCAGTAAGCGGAGGAGGGCCCAGCCACTGTGCGCAGCCACACTCACGCAGGCAGAAGCTGCCATCAGCTGCTTGAGCTCAGTGAGATCCTGAACAACTGTCCGCAGGTGGAACAGGCCCAGCTTCCTGTAAAGTCTCTGAGAAGGACCGGCAGGCTCTCCGCCTCATGCAAACGGCAGTCAGACGGTGACAAAGACAAATGGAAGCTCTGTCTTTAAACCAGAATTTATTGGTATACAAAACCCCATCTCGTAGATAAAGTGGCACATCTCCGCAGCTTCTATTGCACCAAGTATTGAAGATTAAAAACACACAAAAAAGAAAACATTTGGTTCTGGAGACACTGCGAATAGCCAAGTACAGTACTTTGGTAAATAAAAACCAAAACAGTTCAGAGTAACACAACGCGAGGAAAGAAGGAAGAAATAAACTACAGACATCAGACAATGGTCACGTTTTCCTGTCGAGCTCCACAGATAAGGCGAGACTTGCTCAGTCTCTGGGTCAAGACCCCATGGAGGTCTTGGGTATCTCTGGCCTGCAGCGAGAGCAAGTATAGTGCAATCAGGAGAGAAAGAGAAGGCGGCTGAGCCACGGGGCCCCGGCGTTCACAGACCCACCTGTCCTCACTCATAAAGGGGCCGAATGCCCACCAGCGCTTCCCCGTCAGCACGAGGAACACACAGGTTTGCCGTCAGGCTCCTGGCTCTTCCCTTCTGCTGACTGAGCTCAGCGTGGGTGGATGCGGGAAGGGTCGCTCTGGGGAGGCCGAGGGCCGTTTCCCCCACGAAGATGAACCATGGGAGGAACCCGCAGCTGCACTCCGCTGTGGCCGAGGGACCTGCCGGGGATCGGAGCACAGGCCGAGGTCTGGGGCCGCACTCACACTCCCATCACGGACGGCTGGCAATGGTGTCCCGGTGGATGCCGAGATAGGAAGGGGAGGGCGGGCCACCGAGCTTTCACCAGCGGTCATGACCACCCAGCGCTGCGGCACAGTGAGCACAAGCTGCTCTGGACCAGGGGATGCCCTGCTTACACCGAGGTCACCACAAGACGTTCGTGCTTTCACAGAAATCATTCCTCACTGGTAGCTCCTTCTCAAGTAACTTTGCAAGGATGCTAAACATTTTAATCGAGTTACAAAGTAGTCTGAACTATGAGAGCAGGACTCTAGAAGGTAAGCCCTCAGAGGAAATGGGTAAGAGCCTGAGGTTTTCACAGGGCATGTTACCCTGGACACATGGGGACAGACAGTGACCAGGCCCAGCTCCTGTCTGGGGCTAGGTTCTGAGGGCGCCTTCTGAGTTCAGTACTGTGCACACACTCCGTGATTGCTGCTCAGCATCTCTGCTGCAAACCAACTGCCCATCCCCTCTCTCGTAGGTGATGGCAGAAGATCTGCTATCATTTAAAACTGAGATATTCAACTTAACAACATCAGTGGAAACATACAATTTGCTTTAGAGTCAGAAAGACACACCTTGTAGAAAGTGCCATTATCAAATCACCTCAGAACAACCGTTGGAAGGCCCCCGAGTTTGAGCAACGCTTGTTCTGAAAGCTGAGATGAACCAAACAGTGAATGATGAAAATTTCAAAACAAACACAAACACAAACAAAAAAACTGTATCAGACTCTGAGTCTAAAGGTTTGCCATAGATAGACAAAGCCTTGAGGTAAAAAGGTGAAGAGCTAAGCGTCTACCCCAAGTGGGGGTCAGAGAGAGCCACGGCCCCAAAACCAAGAAGCGCCACTGTCACCCCGCCCACACCGAGCCTCCTGGCCAGGGAAACCGTGAGTCAGCCCCGACGAGGAATCCGACCTTCCTTCAGCCGACTGCACGCTCTGAACTGAACGTCTCACAGAGGTAAACCGACAGCGTTCCATGTGGACCCAGTAAAACCCAGGCAGTCTAGAGTGTTTCTCAGAATGAGAGAAACTGCACACTGGCGACAGGACTCCCTGCGAGGCAAGGACAGCCCTGTGCCAAGCCTGCCTGACCCCTGCCTCCAGAGCATGGGCACAGCGCTCCCCTCGGCATCTCCCACTGGCAGAACTCCCTGGGTGAGGAGGTGGCACGTCAGAAACCACCCCCTCGAAGCCCGGCCCCAGCTGCCCCACAGCAGAGCTTCCAAAGCCCTCGGAATCACATGGGGTGTGGAAGTGTGTTCAGAGCTTATAGGGGGAACTACAGACAAGCTCGACCCTTCAGACTCTTCTTTCTGCCACAATTCTTCGACCAGACTTCACTCCTAAAAGCGTATGCTATTACTGAAAAATTAAATAGACATACACAACTTCTCTCTAACATATCCTGGTGGCAACTATATTAATTTAGAAGTTGTGGTTCTATGCTGTTTTAATACATCTATCTCTAGTACAAAGCTGTTGCCACTAAAATTTTATTTCTTATTTTGACCTTAAAAAAATCTTTTTTTAAAAAAATTCATAAAACTTTTATGTACAGCTTATAAGACAAGTAAGCAGCTATGGACCACCACCCCATCCCCTTTCTCCTAACCAAAGCTACCAAGATAACCCCACAGAACGAACATTGAACAGCCACAGAGGTGAAGAAAACTCCACTTCTCACTGTGCAGTGCACCAGGGAACCACCACTGACCAGTCATCCCCGGACTAGGAAACACGCCAGGCCCCCACCTGGCTGCCAATAATGTGGTTCTCCAGAGCCTATCAAGGCAACCAAATACCACATGGATTCCACCTACCTCATACTTTGGTGGGACAGAGGCAGGGAAGTTTAAATTTAAACCCTTAGCTAGAAGATATCACTAAAGTTGGATACATGTACCCCGTCCCAAATAATTAACATACTCAACACAGGCCAATTATAACCGGAAAACTGTGAAATAGTAATATAAGAAAACTACTGAAGCCACTAGATTAGTTTTTAAAACCAGTTACTTTACCCAAGAAAAGGTGAAGCCTATCCTCAGAATTCAGTAATTCATAAATAAATGTGCCCAATATTCTATAGTAATTCTTTAGCAACTTCTAAAACCCAACAGAGCCCAAGGCCACCTTCTTTAACCATGTAAATAAAGCAATCCTACTACTTCTGACGATGGGTCTCCCTCCACTATTTATGACTCCTAATTCTGCTGGATTCCTGGTAACACAATCTTCATTGTGTGAGAGGATCTGGTCTCCTGAATCCTCACAGTACATTCAAGAAACAGTGCTCACTCACTCAGAAATGCTCAGCCACAGTGGAAACCCAGGAGAACAGAGCCTAAAGCACTGGGCCGCACTCCCTTGGAGTCGGCAAGGCAACAGAGATGGCTGACTTCCTTGTCCTGAGCACCAGAAGCTCTAACTCAGGACTCCGCAGTGTGCAAAGAAAAACTGCTATGCCGTTTCTAAACCTGCTACGTGTCATGATGTACTGTGCCAGGACGTCCTGGGAGCACCTCCAAGAGACTACTGAGGCTCCAACCACAAAAAGTTACCAAAGTCCAACAAACAAAAAATTAAAATACATTATCCAAACCAAAGAAAGCAAATTACTTGCTGATAAAGACAACCTGCTAAATCCAAGGGCCACCCACACAATGCTATGTCTACACATGTCAAACCTTCTTATCGGCTTCCCTTTGCCTTGGAACTCGTCATTTTGAAATCTGAGATGGAGGAGAAAACCAGTAGCTTACGTTTCAGTTCAGCAAATATTATTTCTCCAAATATTAGGTTTTCAAAAGGCAAAAACGGTCCAAGATTGGCCACTTCAAGGGTTAAAGTTCACATCCATCTAACTGTTTGAGGGATGATGCCTCTCACTGCCCAAACCTGACTATTTCAGCACTGCGGAGCCACTGCAGGGCCTCAGCCCAAGTGCTTTCTCAGCCCAGTTGGTCTACACTAAGTCCCTGATGACTTCCAGAGGGTGCTGGAGAGTTTTTCCAAGAGCAAAATCCCAAATGGGGCTTAACTAGAAAGAAAGTGCAGCATTTTATGGGACTTAGTTTCAAAATACTAAGAAACTAAGAAACAGCTCAAGTTACTTTTCCTCTGAAGGAATCTCTCTAAATCTAGGATAGCAAGGAAGAAAAGACAGTCAACTCACTTAAAATGTGAACATGAAAAACCTCAGCAGGTCTTCCAGACACTCTCTCCATACAAAACAAAAAGAACTCTTCAGACTCCTCCTGTGCAAAGCCTCAGACTCTGGTGATCTTTCCCTTCACAGCTACAGATTCTGGACTGCATGCTTTCAGAATCCCAGATCTGTATCGTAAGCAGTCATACAACATCTTCTTACCATCAAGAAACAAGTATCAAACACTCAGCAACACTACCAATTTTCCAGCAAGGCCCAGGCCTAATTAACAGTCAGGCCTATTTATCATATGGCTTGAGTAAAAATGAACCAGCAGGACCTGCAAACATCATGATCAGGAAGAGAAATGTGGTTGTTTAACTGCCACCCTGCATACAGGCCACAACCTCCCTATCACATTACTTTGGAAAAACACTTCCTGAATTATTCTCTGATTAACCTAGAGTAGAAGAAAGTTAATTCTAAACATGTACCTGAGTTAGAGATCATTTATAAACTATCCTGTAAATTAATGTCTGTTTGAAAATGAAACAGAAACAAAGGAAACTTGTCCTCTGAATTTCTAGCAATTAATCTAAACTACTTCATGAACAATTACAGCAAACTCACCCCAAGTGTTAAGGAAAGATCCCAGGGTAACCAAACTCTAAATCTTCAGGGCAAATAAAACCACACTTAAAAGTTTTTCTGTTTTTTTTTTTAACCTAACTATCCACCCCGAAAACTCAATATTTTAATCACAGAACATGAATGGCTTCACTGCACTTTCAATAAATAAAACACATCACTGGACAAAACTCTGAACAAAAAAGAGGCAGCCTGAAGGAGACTAACTCAGTGAGTGATTCTGTGAGTTGAGTTTTGTTCTATAAAAGGACGGCCTCACTGGAAAGCCTGGCACACAGCCCTCCACTTTCCACTCGCTCCTGGCAACTCCCAGGCGGCCAGTCAGATGCTGAGAGCCGCGAAGGTCTTCACCAAGGTGACCTGGGCGCCGGCGTCCGCCTCGCTCCTGCCGCTGTCCCTGCGGCTGCCCCTGCCCTCCAGGGCCTTGTGACGCTGCCTCTCCTCCTGTCGCTTCTTCCTCTCCAGTCGCTGCTGTTCTCGCCTCTGTTTGTTCGTGACCTGAAAGAGGAGACTGCCACATGAGTATACCCCAGTGCTAGGCTAGCAAATAAAGTCAATTCCATTCTCCTCATGAAGTAATTCAAAATGACCTAAAGAAACATTAACCCTAGGCCAGATGGAGACAATGCTCAAAAATGCCACAGGAGGCCTTTCTGTGCGTAATGCCCCAAGGAATCCTAAGAGAATCCTTACAAGCTTACTGCATCTTAGCCTCTGCCTGTGACTTTTTACATTACCTTACATTCTGAGCTCAGAGTTTCCTGGTAAAAACCTTAACAAGAAGTCCCAAATTTAGTAAAAGTCACAGTGTCACATACCAGTGCTGGGCTGGGAAGGGAGAAGCACAACCTTTCTTGGAAGCATCTGACAACTTACCAGAAGATCTTAAAAAGATGCACTTATCTATGCCCTTTAACCTGTTACTTCTTCTTCTGGGACTCTATCCAAGCAAATAATGCAAATACAAAGATTTACACACAAGGTGTTCACTGAAGGTGGTGGCATTTACAACAAATGGGATGCAATCACATGATCAGCCAAGAAAGCCACCCACACGCTGTGACATTAGGCAGGAGAAGGAGCCGATCCGTGTACAGAGCAGGAACTCAGAGTATACTTCCTTCCATGCGTCACTGGAAAGTCCAAACAGGACAAGTGGGGTCTTCATTTCACTTCATGATATGCCCCCATGCACTCCCCCGTATTTCCTACAATAACCACTTTATAAAATCAAAATAAAATCACATACGAACACGAGCTCCAAGCTCCTGCCACTGCTGCCAAATTACAGAGGCCCGACTGAGCGACTTCACTCACTCCCTCCCTCCCTCCCTCCCTCACCATTTACCCTGGCCACCGCATCAGGCCTACCTTTGGGAGCTGGTTTTTATTTGCTTTGTCTTCTTCAGTAGGGCTGGCCCGCGCCTTACTGTTCTCAGTCCTGCCTTCATTCACACCCTGATTCCCGAAGAGTCTGCTGCCGCTGCCACCTTCTTCCCATAAGGGACCACCCTGCGTCAGCACTCCAGCACTGGACTCAAGGTTCTCCTCTGCATCTTCCAAAGAAACACAGTTTGTTAAACTGAAACCTAAGATAGTTACACAACGTGACAAGTGTTACAAGACTCAAAGTACCTGGCTCCCTATATCACTGTCATTCAGAGAGCAAGTTTCCTTGAGGCAAAATTCTAGTATCAAGTCAATACAGTGGGGAACATAAGGAAAAAATTATTGGCAAAATCTGGAAGA
Organism: Hydropotes inermis; assembly: GCA_020226075.1. Taxonomy (NCBI): domain Eukaryota; kingdom Metazoa; phylum Chordata; class Mammalia; order Artiodactyla; family Cervidae; genus Hydropotes; species Hydropotes inermis. The sequence goes on from CM035293.1 coordinate 51,222,487, forward strand.
TAAATTTTAAAATAACCCGTTGACCAGTCTTCTCATCAGCTTCCTATCAACTGAGTGCTTTATCAAATTAAACCACTTTTCAATATGAATTTTTAGGGGGAAATCTTTCATTTGTACCCCTAAAACAGAAAGGAAATAAGCTCTAAAGCTGTGCTCTCCAATACAGTGGCTACTAGCCACATGTGGTTGTTTAAATTAAAAATAAAGTTAAATAAAATTTTAAATTTAGTTCCTCAGTCTCACTTAGCCACCTGTCAAGTATATACCATAGGCAATAGCACAGACTCTACATAGCGCTGCTTTAAAATCACATGGATCAGCTTTCTAAGAAGGTACAACAAACCTATAAGGAAGACAATAAAACACCCAATCGGAAAACTATTAATATAATGCCAGGAACAGTATCTGGCATAAAATGTCTGGCAATGAGTACTGAAGTCATTCAAAATAAATAACTTGGAAAAACAGATATTAACATTTTTTTTTTCTTCCTCTGAATCACATAATTAAACTCAGTTTAAGCAAAGAAAAATTCTGAATTATCACCAGTTCATTGATGCTAGTAATGTAAGTATTTCCATTAGAAAGGTAGCTTTTCTCTCCAATCCATTTCAGTTACCATTTTGGTATTATAATGGAATCTTCTTTCTAAAAGGATAAGTCTTCCCTGACACTGTCCACTCCTCCAAAACTGGCTAGGTGGCCTTCCCATGTATCCCCTAGCACCCTGTACCCCAACTTCATCACATACAATTATGCCAATTTACTTACCAGTCTCCACCATGCCCCTCCCCACCAGACTACACACTCCCTGATGCAGAGCTAGCACCCAGTGAAAACCACCTGCATACACAAGGCGCTCAATAAACAACTGCGAAATGAATAAATGATTAGACAGTTAACTACCTGCCACTTGATTAACAATGAAAATTTGATACCATCTATTAATGCACATGCGTGGAATCTAGGAAAATGGCACTGATGAAGCTATTTACAGGGTAGGAACAGAGACACAGACCTAGAGAAGGACTTGTGGGAAGGAGCGGGCGGGCACATGGGAGTAACAGTGATGCACGGACGCCACCCTGCGTGGAGCGGACGGCCATCGCGGAGCTGCCGTGGAGCGCGGCGAGCCCAGCGGCGGTCTAGGGTGACCTATGGCCTAGAGGGCTGCGACTGGGGGGAGGCCTCACAAGGGAAGGATGTATGGGTACTTATGTTTATGCATGCTGTTCTGCAGCAGAAACAAGTTCAACATTATAAGGCAATTATTCTCCAATTATTAATAAAACTATTAAAATTAAATATTTGAAAAATCACCAACATAATCATCTTGAAAGCTTAAGAATATCAATCACAGACTTACTATTTCTTCTCCCCTGGTTCATCTGCAGCATGGCAATTATCGCAGATTCAATATTGTAATTTTCAGCTTCCAGGTTCTGAACAATCAAATTAAAATCCTATGAAAGAAACAAAGGAACATATCAGAATCTGGGTGTACTTTCTTGTCCACCTCTACATCAACAATTTGACATGCAAAACGATGTAACTGAGGCAAGGTTTCAAGACTTTCCATTTAGAATATGTCTTAATATTCTCAGTAAGGTGAACACCTGAAATAACCATTTAATAAAGTGAATTCGTACAAAACTGCACTATTCAGAAAATAATAAATAGACATACTTTCTTTGGATTTTGAACAATACTGGGTAAAGTGGAGAAAATAAGACAGAAATGAATAAACAGCTCTCAGTAAGTTACACGACATAACTAAATCAAACTACAAATATCATGGGCCTACTTTGGTTCATTGGGTGTTGGCATGCTAGAGTGAGGCCACAAAACAGTGTGGCAGTTTCTCAAAAAGTTAAACCTGTACAGATGGGTTTTCAACAATGCCTGTCTATAAACCTGGGATCCCCAACCTCCAGGCCACGAACTGGTCCCTCCTATCAGATCGGCAGTGGCCTTAGATTAGAAATAAAGTGCACAGTAAATGTAATGACCTTGAAGCATCCCCAAACCACCATCCCCCAGGCCCCCTCGATTTGTGGAAAAACTGTCTTCCATGAAACCATTTCCTGGTGCCATAAAGGCCGGGGGCCACCGCTGAGCCGCAGCCGCCGCGCAACAAGCACTCACAGAGCAGCCGGTTGCGCCGCAAACTTTCTGGACAGCATCTTCTACTGCATCTCGAAGGCCATCTTCAAAGTCCACTCCCTGTGCCTTGCTTTTCTCTCTTTTATTTGATTCATCTTGATGAAGCATCTGAAACTAAAAGACACAGAAAGAGTGATAATCATGGAACTCTAGCAAACTATGTTCAGAATTCTGAACACAGGAAAACACTCTATCATCTCAAAACATTCAAATATATGAAAAAACATTCAGAAACAATCTTAAAGGAACAGCAAGCACTAAGCTAAATTTCATTCACACACTGCGATTCCAGGCCACAACTTGAAGTACTAAGAAGAAAGGCCCAGGGACTTCCCTATGGGTCCTGGGGCTAAGACCCCGCAATCTAAATGCAGCAGGCCCAGGTCTGACCCCTGGTCAGGGAACTAGATCCCACATGCCACAGCTCAAGAGTCCACAGCCACAACTGAAGATCCTGCAAGGTGCAGTGAAAATCAAACATCCCACATGCCACAATGAAGACCTGGCGCAAATAAATTTTTTTTTTTACAAGAAGGCCCAAGATATGGGTAAACTGTTCAGTAAAAATGGCATTAGAGACCAACATTTTGGCAATGACTGTTGACTTGGACAGCACACACCTGTCTCAGCTAGTAACAAAATCAATCTTCTACACGAGCACAGCGAGCTTTCTCAGCGGAACAACTCACTGTGAAGAGACACACAGACGACGACTCCCACCTGGCTCCCTAAGCCCTATCGTCTCAAAGCAAGCTGTCATGTGCTGGAGCTCCTGTCCACACCAGATCATCACAGGTGAGCAGGACTCCACCAACATCCCATGCTACCACCCTACTCACGGGAACCTGCAGTCCCAATTCCAAAGCCACCAAGAGCCGCTCACTTGGTGTCCACAGGACTTTATGACCTAAGCCCACTTCAGAAAAGCTAAAGTCATCCGTTCATGGCTTCCAATTACTTTCTCCCTCTGCTTGCTATTAATGCAACAAGTGGAACATAAGCAAGGACACTTTTGCTTTCTGCCTATAAAAGGGCAAGTGGAAGCCAGCAATGTGCAGTATATTCCCTAGAATGTGTAATAAAAAGCAAAACCTATTCTAAAATTTTACCCTGATAGTTTGGCTATGTGTATCAGGATTCTTTGAAATTTATCCAAAGGAAATAATGTCATGGATAGAAAGGATTTATGTAAAAGTGCTCATCCCACTGCCACGAAGGGTGGTGAATAACTGGAAACAACTACAGGTTTCTTAGTGTGGGTGTAATTAAATTACCCACAAACGGAGTTTCATTCCCACTCAAGTAAGGAACATAACAAGGATTTTCACTACCACCATGATTATTTAACAATGTCTTGGAGAACAGCAATGCAATTAGCCCCCCAATAAAGAAAAATTATAAGTATAAAACTGAAAAGGAAGAAGAAAAGTGATCATTACTTGCAGATAATTCTACACCTTAAAAAAAGAGAGAACAAAAAAATACTACTTCAAACAAAAAGAATTCTGGAAAGTCATATAAGAATCTAGTGCCCAGAATAAATAAAGAGCTTTTTACAACTCAACAACCAAATCACAAAAAGCTCAATTAAACCCGGTGCAAAGGACCTGAATAGACATCTCTTCAAAGATAAAGAAATGGGAAACAAGCACAGGAAAAGATGCCAAACATCATTAATCATTACAGGATGAAAATGAAAACTATACGATGCCACTTCACATCTTGTAGGTTGGCCGTAATTTTAAAAAGAAAGAAGGAAAAATAACAAGTGCTGGTGAGGATGGAGAGGAAGTGAAGCCCTCAATACACCACTGGTGGGAAAGCAAAATGGTACAGCTACATGCTGTGGAAAACAGTGTGGTAGTTCCTCAAAAAGTTACAGACAGAATTACCACATAACTCAGCAATTTCACTCCTATATACAGTTGACAGATCTGGACTTCACAGGTCCAGTTATACAGACGTTTCCAGTAGTAAATACTGTAGTACTACATAATTCACGATTGGTCAAACCTAAGGATGCAGAACTGTAGATACAGAAGTTCAGATTTTCAAGTGAACTATAAATTACACTCAGATTTTCAGCTGTGCATCACTGGTACCCCAACCCCTTGTTCACAGGTCAACTGTACACCCAAAACGTTGAGAACAGGTACTTAAACAAATACTATACCCAAATAATCACAGCAGCACTATTCACAACAGCCAAAGAACAGAAACACTCAATGACCATCAACAGATAAAAGGATAAACAAAATGTGGTATATCAATAAAATGGAGTACTATTCAACCCTGAAAGGGTTGTGCTATGTAACATGTGCTATGACATGGATGAACCTAAAAAACACGCTAAGGAAAGCCAGACATAACAAGCCACACTGTGTGATTCCATCTATAGAAAATGTCCTGAAGAAGTAAATCCACAGAGACAGAAAGGAGACTGGTGGTGGCTGGGGCTGAAAAGGGACGGGCAATAACTGCTTAATGGGCTCCAGGCTTTCCTTTGGGGTGCTGGACGTTATCTGGAACTGGAGGGAGGAAGTGTTTAGTCAGCTTTGTGGGTGTTTTCAGTGCCACTGCATTGTACACTTGAAAATGGTGAATTTTACGTTATGTGAACTTTACCTCAATTAAAAAGAAAGAAAACTCTGTAGGATAGCTGGGTATATACATAACTAAAATTCTGTTATCAAATTTCATAAATACAAAGGTAAGGGGAACAAAAGGCCCTTTCCTTACAAGAGGAACATAAAACATAAAATATCCACCAATAAAGTCAGCAAAAAAAATGGTAAAGATCCATATAAAAAAAATGTTCCTGCAGATAACCAAAAAAAGTCAATGAAACAAATAAAAACCTTATCAGGTTCCAAGCTAAGAAGATTCAACATCATACAGATGTCAATTTGCTTGTTTGATAATTTAATGAGATTACAATAAAAGGAAATATTACCAGGACTTTTTAGCTAGACAAACTTATTCTAACATTCATATGTAAAACAAAAAAGCAAAACTATACAGGCAACCATAAAAAAAGAAAGTAATGATGGATGAAAAATTCTACTAGATTTTAAAATATACTTTCTTAATTATGAATACATGAACATATGAACAGAAAAAAATAGTGGAATAGAATCAATGTCTAGAAATAGACCCAACTACATATGGGAATTTAGTATATGAAAAAAGCAGCAAGCTAAATCAATGGAGAAAAAGATGCATAATTATAAAAATAAACAGTTTGGGTTCAAGTAAGTAACCACAAAGAAAAATAGCTGAATCCATATATTCACATCTGTATATCAATATAAGTACCAAGTAGAGACATGACCTAATTTTCTTTCAAAAAATGAACATACAGAAGTACTAAAATAAACTATGCGAGAATTCTTTTTAAACTCAAAATGGGAAAGAACTTCCTAATTATGACCCAAAACCCAGAAGACATTTACTCGATGTCTTGAAAATGAGATAAATTTAACCACATAAAAATCTGAAATTCCTTCATAGCAAAGACAACATGAGAGAGAATAAAAAGACAGATAACAGACTGAAAAAAATTTTGCAACTCATACCACAAATAGAGGCTGATTTCCCTAGTACATAAAGGATTTCCCAAAAATCAGTAAGAAGACTGATCAGAAAAAAAAAATAAAGAACATGCATACAGTTCACACACAACAAAGGACAAATAGCTTTTAAACACAAGAAAAGATGTATAAGCTCATTAATAAGAAAAATAGAAACTGAAACTATGTTAAGATTTTTTTCCCCCAAGTGACACAGATTTAAAAACTTGATAACACACTGCACTGGCAAAGGTACAGAAGAGACACATTGCAAGTGGGAGTGTAAACTGGTAAGACTTCTACAGAGAACAACTTGGCAATACCTATCAAGTTATAAATGCACACATCCTCTGACATAGTAAGAATCTTCTAGGAATTTATTCCACAAATATACCCGCGCATGTGTGAAAAGACATGCATATAAGGCACTGTATGTTGTTTATAAAAACCAAGTTTGAAAGCCATCTAAAAGTCCATCGAAGGGCCTATTTAAGCACATTATAATGCATCCACACACTAAATAGCTATGGAGCCATAAGTTTTTTATGTCCTGCTGTGAATTACCCTGAGATACATTCCATTTGAAAAGTGCAGTCCAGAACACTATGCAGAGGATGCTACAATTGTGGATAAGGAGAATGTATTCTAGCAAAAGTAGAACACAGGCACATACCCACATAATTGTTTGATATGTATACATCTCTAGGTAATTTTATGATATACTAACACTAGTTGCATCCACTGTTTACCAGAGAGGTAAACAAGGGTGACAGAGTGACTTTCACTTTATTTTTTTAATTACAAAGAGTGTCTAATCATGTGAGGAAAGACATATGAAATAATGGGGAAAAGCTATACAAATACAAAAACAGTAACAAAACTGTTGATTCTGTATATGTTTTATTTTCTTCTTTACTTTTTCTATAGTTTCCAAATTTTAGATATGAAGCATGAATTAATTTTAAAACATGGAAGTAATTTTAAATGTTTATATAAATAATATTCATGCAATCACAGCCATCACTGTGAGAGAAAGCAGAAGAATGACAATTTTATCTGCTGCCCTCACCCAAATGAACAGTTTACAAAAAAAAAAAAAAACAAGCCCACAGATTCTTAAAGGCAACTTTCTCTCAAAACGTGACTGGCTTTTGGCTCCAGGGCACGGAGCTCCCAACCCGGTCCCTGCAGGGCTGACAGCACAGAGGCCAGCAGACCCAGTCCCTGCAGGGCTGAGAGCACAGAGGCTGGCGGCGGCCTCGCTCACCTCCGTCTGCAGGCGTGCAGGCGCCTCTGAGTTGTCGTTGATCCTGCGCACGCTGTCATAGTGCTCACCGTACCGGTATGCGATGTGTAACTCCCGCCCGTTGCTTTTATCCGTACCACGGATCTGCAGGCAGAGGGAGAGGAGATGCCAGCGAGGATCTGTACAATGTCCACGTCGGAAGAGAAAGGCCACCAGCCTCCCCAAGATGCCCGGTCAACAGGCTCTTTATAAAAGCAACTGGGAGTATCACTGTGATACATCCTAAGCAATTTTTGAATTATCTTTCTCCCACTCATGTGTGTATGATTCCATGTACTTAATATGCAACTAAATGGAAATAAAGCCATTTGAAAAGGTATGTCCAAAAACCAGGGGCAAATTTACCATGAAGTTAAGTAAGTCTAAGTTTCAGGAGCATCAGGACACCTCAGCGCCTCAAATGCTCAAGGTTCCTTTCAAGAAGGAAGGCCCAGAGGCAGATGCAGATTTGAGAGCCTTGCATCTCAGACAGCTAGGGGCCCTGTTTGAGGGAAAAAATATAAAATTGCTATCACCCCTCCCAAGACCTTGGAAGGGTGCCATAAAATTGAAGGAACTGATACTTAGGCTTCACAAAAAATCCACCCTGTCCTTAAAACAAAAACAGCATTTTTCATCAAACACATATTGAGAAACACACAAACGTCCCATCTATATCAATTTCAAACCAGAACTATGTACAGCCGAGCAGCACCACCGCACTGCACACCCCAGAAGTAGTGCTCATGAAGTGTTTGTGTGAATGTGCCCCTGGAGCACAACCCGACCAGAACAGTGCCCCTGGGAGTCATGCAACACAGACGCCCTGAAATGGAGCCTGGGCAACTCCCCCAAACCACCAGCTCCACAGAAACTCTACAGCAATCCTCACGCTGTTCTTGAGAAAGCTGAGACTGTCTGTTAAATCCCCCAAATATCAGTACCTCCTTATTTTTGCACAAAGTCATAAGCAGTTAAGAAATTATTATTAAATAGTATCTGTGGTCTAAAAACATAGCAAAACCTTGGAACAAACAGGAACCACACAGGTCTAGAAGTCAGAATCACAGAAGTTTTCTCAGGTAGAGTATCTAGGTCTCAAAGTGCAGAGAGTCTGGTTTTGACACATACAAAATAGAGAGAGCACTGCTCATCTCCCAGGAAGACTACTGGAAAGGAAATTAGCCAATCAGAATCTGTGAGTGACATCATTCCTACAGCACTTACATATTTAAATAATAACACACTATGTATGCATTATCCAGAGGAAAAAATAATGAGCACCAGTCGCCAAATTGTTGACTGTGCTGCTCAAGGCGAGGGAGATCACAGAGGACTTTCATTTTCTACCTTACACATGTCTATATGGTTTACAGAAGCATATATTCCATCTGCAGCCAAAAAAAAAAAAATAGTAGGCTCGGAGTATAAACCTCCTCATTATTAAGAGCTCCTACTCTTGACAGCAGCAACCAATTAAGTTTTAACTCTCAAATTTTATAAGATGCTTCACTGGGGTAAGGGGTGGTGGGGAAACCTAGTGGGTAGTCCCAGTATACAGAAAATGTATTTAGTTTGAAAACACATACTTTGAATATTAAGCAATTCATAAAAGGGGACACTAGAGAAATAACTGGATTTGAGAAAAAAAAAGTCTAACTATGAAGAATATCTTCCACAACTACCTAGAAAATTAAACTTTAAAAAAGTTACTGATGGAGGAATAGGCAAGCGATAGTTACTAAGCTGGCACTTAGTAACTCCTTCAAGAACAGGATCACTATGCTGTATATTCAAATGGTTTTGATGACTTCTGCTAAGCAGTAAAGATTTAAGGACAAAAAACTGGGACAATGAAGGAGGTAACCAGTCTTCCTGCCTCAAACACATCCTGAGGAAGAGCGCCTCAGTAAACATAGGATAGCTCTCCTCGGAGGACACTACCCCAGAGAACAAACAGCACTTGCAGATACCGTTTCCTCCACTCGCCGTGTCCCTGTAAAGAAAGAGCCCTCACCCGTCTAGGGAATAGCTAATTTATCCTGCTGTAGTGCGACTGTTAGAAGGACATCATGCCAGACACAAAAAGTGACATATTTCCGTCTGTGTGACATTCTGAAAAGACAAAACTGTGCTGTGCAACACCATGGACTACAGCCCATCAGGTTCCTCTCTCCTGGGGAGAGATGCTGGAGTGGGCTGCCATGCCCTCCTCCAGCGGATCTTCCCGACCCAGGGACCAAGCCCAGGACGCCCACACTGCAGGTGGATTCTTTACTGTCCAAGCCACCGGGGAAGCCCAAGAATACTGGAGTGGGTAGTCTATCCCTTCTCCAGGGGATCTTCCCGACCCAGAAATCAAACCAGGGTCTCCTGAATTCAGGCGGATTCTTTACTAGCTGAGCTACCAGGGAAAACCCAAAGGCAAAACTACAAGAGACAAATGAGATTAGTGGTTACAAGAATCTGGGGAAGAGGAGAAGTGACTAGTGACTACAAAGAGGCACGAGGTAACTTTTTGGGGTAATGGAAATAGTCTATATGTAGGTAGCCAGACATCCTGGAATGTAAAGTCAAGTGGGCCTTAGGAAGCATCACTACAAACAAAGCTAGTGGAGATGATGGAATTCCAGTTGAGCGATTTCAAATCCTAAAAGATGATGCTATGGAAATGCTGCACTCACTATGTCAGCAAATTTGGAAAACTCAGCAGTGGCCACAGGACTGGAAAAGGTCAGTTTTCATTCCAATGCCAAAGAAAAGCAATGCCAAAGAATGCCCAAACTACTGCACAATTGCACTCATCTCACATGCTAGTAAAGTAATGCTCAAAATTCTCCAAGTCAGCCTTCAGCAATATGTGAACCGTGAACTTCCATATGTTCAAGCTGGTTTCAGAAAAGGCAGAGGAACCAAAGATCAAGTTGCCAACATCCACTGGATCATCGAAAAAGCAAGAGGTCCAGAAACACATCTCTCTCTGCTTTATTGACTACGCCAAAGCCTTTGACTGTGGATCACAATAAACTGTGGAAAACTCTTCAAGAGATGGTAATACCAGACCACCTGACCTGCCTCTTGAGAAACCTGTATGCAGGTCAGGAAGCAACAGTTAGAACCGGACATGGAACAACAGACTGGTTCCCAATAGGAAAAGGAGTGCATCAAGGCTGTATATTGTCACCCTGCTTATTAACTTATATGCCTAGTACATCATGAGAAATGCTGGGCTGGAAGAAGTATAAGCTGGAATCAAGATTGCTGGGAGAAATATCAGTGACCTCAGATATGCAGATGACACAACCCTTATGGCAGTAAGTGAAGAAGAGCTAAAGAGCCTCTTGATGAAAGTGAAAGAGAAGAGTGAAAAAGTTGGCTTAAAGCTCAATGTTCAGAAAACTAAGATCATGGCATCTGGTCCCATCACTTCATGGCAAATAGACGGGGAAACTGTGTCAGACTTTATTTTGGGGGGCTCCAAAATCACTGCAAATGGTGACTGCAGCCATGAAATTAAAAGACGCTTACTCCTTGAAAGGAAAATTATGACCAACCTAGACAGCATACTAAAAAGCAGAGATGTTACTTTGTCAACAAAGGTCTGACTAGTCAAAGCTATGGTTTTTCCAGTAGTCATGTATGGATGTGAGAGTTGGACTACAAAGAAATCTGACAGCAGAAGAATTGATGCTTTTGAACTGTGATGTTGGAGAAGACTCTTGAGAGTCCCTTGGACTGCAAGGAGATCCAACCAGTCCACCCTAAAGGAGATCAGTTCTGGGTGTTCATTGGAAGGACTGATGTTGAAGCTCAAACTCCAATATTTTGGCCACCTGATGCGAAGAGATGAGGCATATGAAAAGACCCTGATGCTGGGAAAGACTGAGGGCAGAAGGAGAAGGGGACGACACAGGAGGAGATGATTGGATGGCATCACCGACTCAATGGACATGAGTTTGGGTGAACTCCAGGAGTTGGTGATTGGCAGGGAGGCCTGGAGTGCTGTGGTTCATGGGGTCGCAAAGAGTCGGACACAACTGAGTGACTGACCTGAACTGCACTGTACTGAGGTAGTGGCAGCATTTACATGACTATGTCCAAACACAAACTATACACCAAAGAAGGGTGAATTTTGATATATGTAAATTATACACCAAAGAAGGGTGAATTTTGATATATGTAAATTATATCTCTATAACTGACTTTACTTTAAAGAACAAAAGCTAAGCAAAGGATTAAGCAATTTACAAAGGAATATATATGCACGTGGTACAGGAAAATGTGGTTCCCTGGTGGCTCAGACAAAAAAGAATTTGCCTGCAATGCAGGAGACACAGGTTTGATCCCTGGGTTGAGAAGTGCCCTTGGAGAAGGAAACGGCAACCCACTCCAGTATTCTTGCCTGGAGAATCCCTTGGACAGAGGAGCCTGATGGGCTACAATCCATGAGGTCCCAAAGAGTCACCCATGACTGAGCAACTAAAACTTTCACTTTTCACAGGAAAACAATGAGGAAAAAAAGGTCATGTTACCTCTGTAATGACGTGACATATGGGGATATACAGTGTGTGTAGGCGTGTACATACAGATGCACCTACGTGTGCTTGCATGCTCAGTTGCTCAGTCGTGTCGGACTCTTTCCAACTCCATGGACTGCAGCCATCAGGCTCCTCTGCCCATGGGGCCTCCCAGGCAGGAGCACTGGAGCGCGCTGCCGTTTCCTCCTCCACGGGGTCTTCCCGACCGAGGGGCAGACCCAGTCTGCCGCAGCTCCCTCGTTGCAGGCATATTCTTTACCACTGAACCAGTTCTTAAACTGTGACACCGGGACATGTCTCTTCCCAGTTACATACCAATGTTTTTATATTTGAGAGTGTGTGTGAATAGCACAGATAAATGCTAAAACGTTAACAGCAATTATCTCTAGGGAGTGTGACTTGGTGATTTTTATTTGCCTTTCTGGGCTTTTCGGAATTTTCAAATTATTCTATAATCATTGTTTTACTTTCTAATTTAAAAAAGCTAGGAATGGGGAAGTAGTAGAGAAGGGGAGTGAGAAGGTCTGATAGGAACCACCCGACCAGTGTCTGGGAATTGAGCCACAAGATGACAAGTGCAAGGAGGGCGGGCAAGGGGTGGTCGGTGGACATTTTCATCCCAACCTTTGACCTTCCATGCTACAGAATGTTTGGTTTGATGGACTGTTTGGGAGATCAGCTTAATTTAGGACACCAAAGGTAATTTAGAATAACAAAGGTAAGGGCAAAGGGGTATGAGGAGGGGAAGGGAGGACTGAGCAGCTCAACACCGTGCTCTGCCATCCCACAGCATGAACTGAACACCTGTTGTGAAATCTTACTTGCTGCAGAAACATCATCAGAATGCTATGGATAGCTGGGGAGAGCACAGACATAGAGCTTGACACCCTAGGCCATGAAATTTTGTTGTTCAAAAGTTCTTTTTTAGCAACAGTTTATTATAGTCAATTTGGTCTTTGTTTCTCTCCATCTAAAAAACAAAAACATACACATGGAACAGGTATATTCATACTAGAACCTGTATGCAAATCCTGTGAATTCTCATTTAGAGACTTTTACAAAATTATCTATGCTATTTCCACATTAGGCTCTCTGCCCCAAATCACCCAAGTAACTAACTGTTGAGTAATATTTCTGACATTTTAAGTCTCTGAATCCTACTTCAGACTCCATTTGTAATGCAGGATTTAATTCCAAGCCACCGCAAGCTTGCTGAGATTCACAGTCTAAGTTACCCTGCATAGTTTAATATCATCAGTCAAGCCCCATTATCTTAGGATATCCCCAAAGCTAATTTTTAAATAAAGGCTTAACATCAATTCCTCAACAGATGACCTACCTGCCACAAAGGGGCATTAAGTTGATGAATCACCACATTCAACTGATGATTTCTTGCAAAGGCTACAATTGCATCATTGCCAGCAAATGTTCCAGGCTTTGCCAAACTGGCCACTGTGTGGAAGGAAATAGGAGAGAAAGAAAAACAAAGTCTTTATAATGGAAAAACCCAAATGCAAACATGCTTTGGTATTTATTTAGTTCCAAAAATGAGAAATCAGGGTATATGCCTGGAAAAGTCCAATAGCTTTGTCAGAGTCTAGCAGTCTGTACATGTCCATAGTTTGTTCTCTATCTCACAGATCACTTCCAACTCTCAAAACAGCCCTCTGAAAGAAGTGAAAGAGGTATTATCATGCACACCATCTTGCAGACAAGGAAACTAAAGCACAGGGCAGTCTGTAACTGTGTCCAAGGTCACAAGTCAGTACGCAACAGAGCTGTTTTATCCCAGGCATCCTGACTCCAAGATCTTGGCTCCTGGCCACTCCATTATACAGCCTGTCACAATTTGCCCTCAAGGAGTTTACAACCAGCAGGGGACAAACAACAAGAAAACAGACACTGCTGAAATGCAGGTGCTTCCGGAAAGAAACGCGTAGTAAAGCGTCTGGCCTTACACACAGAGAAGCCTGACCTTTGCCCCTGGCTCCTGGGAAAGAACCTCTAAAACCCTGGCATTTCCCAAGTGATAGGGTGTCTCTTATTCACAGTGGCCCCTCGACCACATCTGACTGTTCATGCTAAGTCTATGCACGAGGTGACTTTCGGTGGACCTCTCTGGTCAAGTCACACTAGAAAGACCTCAAGGACTAGAGAATGACTTCAACCGCTTAGGCAATCAATCAACAAAATCTACATGATGAAAGCCTAATAAAAAGTCTGGACACTGATGTTTGGGTGCAGTTCCCTGGTTGACAATACTGTGTATTGTGTAACCTTCCGATATTTTACCATTGTATAACGTTCCAAGATTCTCAGTTCAGTCACTCGGTCGTGTCCAACTCTCTCCCATGAACCGCAGCACACCAGGCCTCCCTGTTCATCACCAACTCCCGGAGTTCAGTCAAACTCATGTCCATCGAGTCAGTGATGCCATCCAACCATCTCATCCTCTGTCGTCCCCTCTCCTCCTGCCCTCAAACCCTCCCAGCATCAGGGTCTTTTCCAATGAGTCAGCTCTTCGCATCAGGTGGCCAAAGTATTGGAGTCTCAGCTTCAACAACGGTCCTTCCAATGAACACCCAGAACTGACCTCCTTTAGGATGGACTGGTTGGATCTCCTTGCAGTCCAAGGGACTCTCCAGAGTCTTCTCCAATGAGTCTACCCTTTGGTAATCTGACCTGGATCTTTTCCTATATAACTGTGAGTATAACAGACTTCAGCGAGCTCTGTGAGTCCTTCTAGAAAATTATCAAACCTGAGAATGGTTCTGAGAAACCACAAATTTTCAGCTGGTGTCAGAAGTCAGGGGAGTCTTAAGTAAGACTGTGTCCTCACACCTTGCAGCTTGGCTAACTCCAGGTGGGGAACATAAGCCAGTCTGAACAGTGGGGAGGGGAGGGGAGGTATACCAGATAAGCTTCTCAGCTGAGACAACTACACTGCTTCCTAAAGGGCAGGTAAAAGACAAACAGAAGAGGAATGGATGATGTTCCAAGCAGAAGCGAGAAAGAGAACAGGATGAGTTTACAGACTGCACAGTACTGGCAGGAACTCAGAATGCTGAGATGGCAGGGTTGGGGAGCACGAAAATATACTGGGAAATGGCAAGAGGGTAGGGAAACAAGAAAATCACAGATCATAAAGGCTAAAGAGTTGGAACATTCTTGAGGTCAATGGGGAGCTGCCTACAAGTGTTAGACGGGGAAGACCTATTTGATATGTTTGGATCACCTCTCTGGCTTCCATGTGGAAAGCAAAGCGAAGGGGTCAGGAGGCAATGAGACCAATTCAAAGAGCACTGGAGAAATCCAGGCAAATAGAGAAAGAAGCCTGACTCTCTGAGGTAGCAGAAGTGAGGAAAAATACATTGAAGGAAAAGTGACAACAAGACTTCACAAGTGAGTAGTATGAGAAGGCATTAAGAACATTCAGGCTTCTGGTGGGTATCTGTTTAGTTAGGGAAAAGATGATGCTGATTCTCCAAAGCCACAGACCAAAGGAAAGACATGACCAGACACAAGGATAACCAGGTCCTGAAGAGTTAAGTGAGCCATTCAATTATTCCATCAACAAATATGAGTGTCAACTATGTGCCAGCCATTGCCACAATGGGGAACAGACACAGTCCCTGCCCTCAAGAATCTCACAGTGTAACAAGGTAGACATTAAAAACACACAGCTATAAGAGCAGGAACTGTAACAAGTCTAGGCTTCCACTGACACACAAGGAGAATGCACAGACTTCCAGGTTTCTTTTTCTTTCTGCTATGGCAATCAGAGCCACTGTCCACTATGATACGAAAACCATGACACAGCACCTGTACATCTAAGGTCCTGCCATACCCCAAATCTACCACAAGGTCTTCACCGAAGAGGTTCAAAGCAGAATTTCAAGTCACAAACTAAAGATTCTCTTCACATACAGTATTTGTTGACTCAATGACCCAACTCATTTTATATATCATTAAACAACAAAACGTGCTCCATATATCCATATTCAATCTATAAACCAGTGACATCTAATTAGTTGGTGCCTGCGGACAAAGAATGATCCAGGAAGAGGGCCGTGAGAACTCAATGACTAGGATAAACTGCTCAATGGAGTCTCGCTGCTGGGTCTCTCTTGCTGCTTGTGCCTAATAAATGAGTGCTTTCCCAGTGATGAATGAGAAAAGCTTCCGGCTCAAATGTGTTCCTCCTGCTGCCTTTTAATTTAAAGCACAGCTACCCTAGCCACTCCCCAAGCATAACTTCAAAATCATCTTTGTCTCTACCACCACCAGCCCTGCCCCCGCCCCCTCCAATGAGGCCTATCAATTACACTACCAAACTGGGGGCTGGTCTGGACCCACTTATCATCCCCAGGACAGCCCTGGTGGAAAGGTGCTCATCCCTTCATCTACCAACGTGCAGAGCCCTCCACCTCGGCCTCTTCTCAGTCTCTCCCCCCACCCACTCTGGACTCGTTCCCGGAGTCAGCGCTCCCAAACACAGAATGATTCTCCTTCCTGAGACAGGTTAAGACCATGAGCCCTGTGATGAAAATGCTATTTGTAAAACATAAATATATTAGGACCTAGCACAGCAGTCTCATTAAATAACTGTCAGAATCAAAGCTTAAAACTCATAAGTATTTTCTTACTAGATTTGAGCCTATTAAGGTACTAATTTAAATCCCTGACTGCCTCAAAGAAATCAGATTGTGTTTGGGTTTGGGGGAGAAATTAAAATGACCTTACTGGTTTTTCTGATTATAAAAGTAATTCATGATCACTTAAAAATCAGAAAATCTACAGAAGGTAATTTAAATACTCATAGTCCCAGGATCCCAAGATGGCTGGCACTCACTAAAAACTTATTTTAATTGTATAATCTAATTTACTCTTTACCAAAACCCCCTATAAATTAGGTACTATTATCTCCTCTTAATAGAAGCTGTCAAAAGACAGTGAGTGGTTTCTGAAAAATAACTGGAGCCAAGAGTTAGAAACCATAACTGACAACCATAAACTGTTAGACTCTTTCCAGACTTGCAGATGATATCACTCTAATGGCAGAAAGCAAAGAGGAACTAAAGAGCCTCTTGATGAGGGTGAAAGAGGAGAGTGAAAAACAAAGCTTAAAACTCAACATTCAAAAACCTAAGATCATGGCAACCGGTCCCATCATTTTGAGGCAAATGGAAGTGGGGAAAGGGGACTCCTGGACTTCAAAATCACTGCAGATGCTGACTGCAGCCATGAAATTCAAAGACACCTGCTTCCTGGAAGAAAAACTATGACAAATGTGGACAGCATATTAAAAAGCAGAGACATCCCTTTGCCGACAAAGGTCCATAAAGTCAAAGCTATGGTTTTTCCAGTAGTCATGTATGGATGTGAGAGTTGGACCATGAAGAAGGCTGAGCACCAAAGAACTGAGGCTTTCAAACTGTGGTGTTTGAGAAGACTCTTGAGAGTCCCTTGGACTACAAAATCAAATCAGTCAAACGTAAAGGAAATCAACCCCGAGTATACATTGGAAGGACTGATGCTGAAGCTCCAATACTTTGGCCACCTGATACGAAGAGCCAACTCACTGGAAAAGACCCTGATGCTGAGAAAGACTGAAAGCAGGAGGAGAAAGGGATGACAGATGGCTGGATGGTATCACCAACTCAATGGACATGAGCCTGAGTAAGCTCTGGGAAAGACAGGGAAGCCTGGAGCACTGCAGTGCATGATGTCGCAAAGGGTCGGACATGACTTATCGACCAACAGCAGCAGCCTTCTCCTGGTGTGTTCTGACATACGCCTTTTAAAAGCAGGGTCAATCTTGGCCTGCGGGGGGCACAGCAGGCGGGAACCCACCTGCCAATGTGGGGGACAGAGGTTCAGCTCCCACCCTGGGAAGACCCCACACACAGCAGGGCCACGAGCCCACACACCACAACCACCAAGCCTGCGCTCCAGAGCCCTCGAGCTGCAACCACCGAGCCTGCGACCACTGAAGCCTGTGTGTCCAGAGCCCGTGCCCACAACAAGAGAAGCCCCTGCGGTGAGAAAGCCACGCACTGCAGGGAAGAGTGGCCCCCTCACTGAAACCAGAGAAAGCCTGTGTGCAGCAGTGAAGATAAGGCACAGCCAAAAATAAATAAATTTTTTTTAAAAAATAGGATCAATCTTAAACACACTGTTTTTTATAACCTGCTTCCCCCCCTTTTCCCATCCCCTCCACCCCAAATAAAAAGTCACTTTTGAGTTAATTAACATCATCATTTTTATTAATGGCACCTACATCTAAACCTACTGGCCTAAATGCCTAGCATGCTGCCTGTTACAGAGCAGACAAATATTTTTTGAATAAAAAATGCCATACTTTATGCACTTCAGCCCCAGCTGGGGGGTCAGGGAAGCCGACAGACCCGCCTGCCCGCTGCATCAGCCCGGAGGCTCCGGCGCCCACGGGGAACCTACCGTGCCTCTCAAAGGGAACGTCGTCCTCCACAAAGGGCTCAAAGTCCTCCCGCTGCTTCACCATGTAATCCACCGTCTCCTGTCGGTGCCGCAGATGGTTCCGCGAGTGTCCTTCCAACTGGTCCCCAAGGGCTCTGAACAGGCAATTGCTGTCAAAACAAAATGCTGGTCAAGACCTTTTAGAAATGAACTTAGTTCATCCAAAACGATGATGCTTCATGGCAGGCCATCCAAGGAAACCTTTCACACAGAGAAGAGATACAGCTTCAACTCCCTGACTGTCCGGGATCCTTCCCAGATACCAGGGGCAGGAGAGCACTAGGGAAGCCATTCAACCACATTACCTTTCTGAGAGGCAACAGACAAGAAGCCTGTTCCCCATTTACGAGCTGGCTGACTCAGGAAAGATACTGAACTTCTGAGCCTCCACTGCTTCAACAAGTGGAGTTGGTGATTTACTAACCACGTGAAGACAGGGTCCAGACACTGTGGACCACTCCACACCCAAGGGCAATCCATGACGCCCACCCAGACCTCCTTCCAAAATGCTAAATTGTATCTATGACCTCTTTTCTGAAAGCCCTTCCACTGTGGCTTCCCAGCTAACTAACCATTCACCTAACAAGTATCAAAAACATAGCATGTGCCAAGCTCCCAATAGAAGCAATCAAACTTCACATCCTGTTTCGAGTCCTGAGGACCGGGCTGAGAAAGGCGTGGGAAGGAAAGCGCTGGGACAGCCCCAGGGACACTCTCCCGCCTCAGCACCTCTCCTCGAGCTCGAGGAGCCACAGTGCTGCTCCCACTTCTGCCAGATGAAAATCCTCCTAGTTTTCCTTTTGTTTTCTTCCTAAAGTTAAAATGCTGATAATAAATTTTAAGAGTTTACTTTCACGCCCCTTAACAGCTTCTAAAACTCCAAAGTACATCACAAACACAGAGCCCTGATCCACAGAGACTGAAACACAATCCGGCATCCTCAAAACTAAGGCAAGGATGTTCTGAAGCCAAACAGCTGCCCACTTTCACATCAAACTGTTTACTCTTCCAAATGAAAATCTATGACATTCTAATTCCAAAATATAAACTCATCAATTCTCAAAGGACTTTAGATCTAAGTGCTTAGTGATGGAGTTTTTTTTATTTTCAACTTAGAAAAGTGAGTTTTCAACAGAAAGTTGGAGAGGCAGGAATCTCTTCAAACATATAAGGGTTGGGGGGGGGGGGGCAGGGAAGAAGGGAGATTTAAAAGGCAACAGATTCTATAAACAAAAGAATCCAAGAAACTCTGCATCTATCTGGGGCAACATTCTAGAAGGGACTGGAACATAACAGTTCTACACACTAGAATGAGGGGTGTGTTGCTAAAATCTAGCAATGGTAGTCTTTTTCAACCACAGGGGGAAAAAAGGAAGCCAATGGATAAGATGTTCTCAATTTTAAGCTTCTCAAACTTTTCTTAAACCTTTACCAACTGCTACTACTAGTTTACTCCTAAATTCCATTTAAGAGGTACAATTTGGCAAAAAATTACATACGAAGTTATTTTACATTTGATATCTCAAAATTCATGGTGTTCTACAGAAAGTAACATGTTTTCTAAGAACTTCCAGTAACAGGGGCAAATATTCCACACACAAGTCAAAAAAGTAGGTATAAAACTGTGTACACTGCATAAGCTCAACCATGTTCATCTGCATACTATGTACACAAATGCAGAAACACATACAAATGTATGCAAGGAAAAAAGCGCTGAAACCATCACTTAAGCAGCTCTGACAATGTGCCAGGGGCTGTTCCAAACACTTTACTTGTATTAAAAGCATTCAGTCCTTACAGTCAGCTCTATGAGACAGGCACAGTGACTATTCCCCTATGGTAAGGTGCCAAAGGTCACAAAATCAGTAGGTGGTGCATCCAGGATTCAATGCCAGGCACCAAAATGTTAGTGAAGTTATCCCTGGGTAGTGGAGTTAGGAGTAAGTGTAAACTTACTTAAAATATTAAATATACTTTTCTATATTTAAAAAAATTTCCTTGAGCTCACTAAAAATAGTCAAAATGAAAAATCAAGATAGATGAATCACTTCCTTTTCTAACAGTTTCAAGGCAATGAAACAGGAAATGTGAACAAACACTACAAATGACCTGGGTTCTCTTAGGGAACCCAGGAAGAGCACTCACCATCCGCATGAGAACAGGGCGGCCAGTGGCCGAAGGGCCTTCAGGAGACCCAGCTGTTTTCTGAGCCCACGCCCTCACCTTCTACACTAGGGCAGTGCTGCTCCACCCTCACACTGCTGATACTCTGGACAACCCTGTGCCCCACGCTCTGGAAGATGCTCAGCAGCACCTCTGACCTCTAACGACTAGATGCCGGTGCACCACTATCACGGCTCTCCGTGCCAGTTGTGACAGCCAAAAATATTTCCGGCCCTTGTCCTCCCCACTTCAGAACCACGTCGCTATCCCTACAGATACACATACAAAAGTCGTCAATTATACAAGTAGCACCCAAGGGCTTTGGGTGCTCAATAATTTAGCATGAGACAATATTACAACATAGACATGAAAATAATTAATGGGCTCTTAGAGTGCAGCTGGGCTTCCCAAGTGGCACTAGTGGTGAAGAACCCGTCTGCCAACGCAGGAGACAAGAGACATGGGTTCCATTCCTTAGTTGGGAAGAGCCCCTGGAGGAGGAAATGGCAACCCACTCCAGTATTCTTGCCTGGAGAATCCCATGGACAGGAGAGCCTGGTGGGCTACAGTCTATAGGTCTGAAGAGTTAGATATGACTGAAGCGACTTAACACACAGAGGGTGCAGTAATAGTACAATATGCAGAAAAACAGGCGGCGGGTCAGGTTTTGTTCCCTTGTAGCTCAGCTGGTAAAGAATCCACCTCCAATGCCAGAAACCCCGGTCCGACTCCTGGGTCAGGAAGATCTGCTGGAGAAGGGATAGTCTACCCACCCCAGTATTCTTGGGCTTCCCTGGTGGCTCAGCTGGTAAAGAATCCACCTGCAATGCGGGAGACCTGGGTTCCAATGTGGGAGACCTGGGTTCAATCCCTGGGTTGGGAAGGTGCCTTGGAAAATGGAATAGCTACCCACTTGAGTATTCCGACCTGAAGAATTTCATGGACTGTATGGTCCATGGGGTCGCAAAAAGTTAGACACAACTGAGTGACTTTCACTTTTGAGGTCAGACCACTGCTAGAGTACTAGATATAATTCTGATCAGTACATTTTAAGGTACGTTCAACTGAGGTGATGCAGCTTTAAACCTAGTGACCTTCAGCCTGAAAAAGGCTCCAGGGGACATGAGAGCGGCCTCCAACAGTCCATCATGGTGAAAGGGATGTTATCCTTGTACAATAAAACTAAAACCAAAACAAGGAAGCTACAAAGACAAACAGAAGGCAACTTTGTGTTAGTTTTATACAGACAGACTGCACAGAAATGTACAGGATTCTGTACATTTCGATTGTCAAGCCTCAGGACTGTCCACTTACGTGCTATACAATATTGTTGCCACTATCCACAGGTGGTTACTAAGCACTTGAAATGTGGTTACTCCAAAGGCATGTGTGTTATAAGTGTAGAATACTGGATTTTTGAACAGTATTTTTAAAATGTAAAGTATCTCATTAAAATTTGTTACACTGACTATATGTTGAAATGATATTTTAGGTACAGTAACTTGCCATATATACTAAAATTAATTTCATCTGTTTCATTTTACTTTTTTAATATGGCTACTGAAAAATTTTCCAATTATACATGTGGTTCTGATTTCAATCAGGCAGCGATGGGCTCAATCACTGACTCTCAAAGTGTGATCTCTGACTAGCAACTTGAACATCTCCTGAGAACTTGTTCAAAATGAAAATTCCGAGCCCTCCAGCCCAGGCCTGCTGAGTCAAACTCTCTGGGGTTGGGACCCAGCAATCTAGTCTCTCCAAGGATTTAATTAGCCCTCCAGGTGATTCTGTTTTATGCTAAAGTTTGAGCAACACTAGGATCTAGACTCTAAATCAGCAGTTCACAATTAAACTGCTCTTTACAATCACATGTGGACTTTTTTCCCCAATTATCCACAACCAGACCCCACTGCCTGAAATTCTGGTGTGGCTGATCTGGGGCAGAGTCCATTCACTGTATTTTTTCCAAAGTTCCCCAAGTGATTCCATTGTACCATCAAGGTGGAAAACCACTGAGCAAGACCCAAAATATGAGGCTGCTGTACAGGTGATGCAGGAACTAATGGATATTGTGGATACCCTTCTGTCACTAAAATCCCATAATTTAAAACATCAGGTAAAACTTTAAAAATAAAGCAACTTGTCTAAGACAGAAATAAGTAGCTAAAATTAATGATTCTTTAATGCTTTAATATTAGAACATTACTAGTTAGTCCTGTAATTTGAGGCTACATTTAGGAAGATACAACCGGATATAGTTCAGAAATATTAGTACTGTACTGCCTAATCCAATTAGAGAGTCTACGCTACATTCAATCATGTTTTTAAGGACCACATCAAGGTTAAGATATTTCCTGTTTTGAAACTGAATCCAATTTATGTGGGTCCACCCTCCGGACAACACAATAAATATGAAGGTGGCCCATGAAGCATTACAACACCCCATAAGCAGCTCCCTGATTAACCCATGCTAGAATGATCCCGCTCACATAAAGGCTACATTGCGGAATACTAGCTGGTTTATGCCCAAGCACCCAAAGGTTCCAGTATGCTACAAATGCCACACTGTCAACAATGAGTACACTTATATAGCAAGATACTATCTCAGGCTACTCAATATTCTTATCAGACCAGGATGGAAAGTCAGAAGAGTGGAGACTTGATTATTTTTTCATTACCTAACTTCATATTTCACCAAGAGTACTCAAGAAATATCAACAAACAAAATAATCCACTGATATCTGCTAACCCGTAACATACACAGGAAGCACCACCCACCGCACAGCGATAAGCCTGTCTTCACCGTATCCAACAGTGCTAAATACTAAAGAGACCCAAAGGGCCCACGGCATGGCGTCCACGGGGAGAACTTGTGAGTGAAAAGGGGTTCGCTCCATGGAGCCC
The DNA here is from genome assembly GCA_020226075.1 of Hydropotes inermis. NCBI lineage: Eukaryota > Metazoa > Chordata > Mammalia > Artiodactyla > Cervidae > Hydropotes > Hydropotes inermis. The sequence goes on from CM035293.1 coordinate 51,245,610, forward strand.
ACAGAGGAGGAATTACCATCGTCATTCCACCTAACGCTGCCCAAAGAACAGGGACGTCAGAAGGCGCAGACATGAGCACCGCAGGCGAGCTGGCCCCCAGCCCTTCACACTCAACGATCTGCAGGTCTCTCAAAAATAAAGTGCGCCTATGCCTTTACACATGTTACTCCTCAGTCTGGGATGCTCTCCGGGCATATTTTTATTGGCCCTTCATGACCCAGTCTAAGAATGACCTTCTCTGAGGCATCTAACACAGAGTAGGTTTCGATGAACATGTGTTGAATGAACGCAGTTTCCCTGGCCAACTCAGGGAGTGTAGGCCACTTCTTTCTCAATAGTACGCTATAATCAGTCACTGTAAAGAATCTATTAACTTGTATTTTAATTATTTATACCATTCATTCTTAAAGTATGGCCCAGTGTGGGAAGGGAGGGTGTCTCTGAGACCTTTTCAGAGTTCAGACTCCAAAACTAATGTTAGTTATCCTTTTCACTCTTAATTCTCTCACAAGTATACAGTGGAGTTTTCTAGAGGCTACTTGATATATGATATCTGATGTTATCACTCTGAAAGCTAATATAATGTGTTTTTGTAGCATGTTTTTACTTTATTTTACTTTCTCATATAGTAAATATTGATAACTATAATCCATATAAGCCAAGCTCTTTGGAGTCCTCATGCATTTTTAAGAGTATAAAGGGATCCTAAGACCAGAATGTTTGAGACCTGCTGTCCTGTTTCTCTCTTACTAGGCAATGTACTCCCAGCATCTTCCTCAACCAATGTTTGCGGAATTAACTAAAGAAACAGGCTCTCTTCAGGGGCAGGGGAGCAGTAGTACTCCCAAAGTTTCCCACAGCACCGTGAAAACTCCCTCAAGACCTCACAACTCGCTGAGCTGCAGCTCCTGCTCACAAGCAAGCTTCCGCTGCAGCTGTCGGTGTCCTGGACGGGGAATACCAGCCCAGCAGAGCGGACGCAGCAATCCAACCACTCGTGAGGAAGAGGCGGACTCCAGCTCAGTCCCCCAAATTCAAGTGGTACTTCAGTTTATGTACCAATGTCTTCTGCTTACGAGTGGCTAATGTAGACTCATTTAACTTATTTAGTAGTTTATTTAATAAACTATATTTGACAAAAATCAAGGTATTAGGCTAAAAGCAAGACCCAGCAAAGCAAACTTTTAACTCTAGCAACTCCAGTAAGAAAACACCTCTTTGAGGGGCCCTGCTAAGGGCCTAGGTGGCCTTCCTCTATGATATTCTTATCATCATTTATTCAACAAAAATGCACTGAATGCCTTTAATGTATCAGGCACTGTGTTAGGTGGTGGCGAATAAATTGCAATCAAGCTCTAAATCCAATCTGCCTAAAACACTGCACATATGTAGGAAAACTGGGAAAGGTAATTTAAGGCCAGGTCATAAACAGTCTTGATTAATAAGGTGAGACATAATGTAATCCAAAAAACATTTTCCTGCCCCTCTTCCACGCTTAAGGCTAAGGCAATTCTGTATGGTCTTCAGCTTCATCTTATTCTTGCCTCTTGGCCTAGCTGAGCCCCCAGATGAAGGAAGAAACAATAGCCAGGCCGTTATTAATGCTGCCTCCTCCACAGTGCCACACTCTGGCAACCAGACTCCCTTTTACCTATCCCCACAACGCGGATGCTAACTGATCTCCTCCCCTCTCCCTACCCTTTTTCTTTCCTCCACACTCCTGGATCCATATCCCTCTTCCTGGGGTCATTTTTCCTTCCCATCATCCATTCTCTCCCTCCTATGCCCCGTTTACCCCGAGCTCTTTTAAAAAAGCTGGACCTACGAAGTTGGACTTAAGATTCCTGGCTAAAGCCCGCAAGCAACCCTGGCTAAGCGCCACTGCTTACAGAGGAGAAACTGAAGTCCACGCAGGGAAGAATTAAGAAAAGCTGCCTTCAACTTAGCAAACAACAGGCCCTCGCAGACCTAATTTGCCGAGTGTGGCAGGAGGGCAATATCCAACAGTAACGGCTCAAAGGAGTCCGAGCGTCCTGTCAAGTGGGGCTTACACCTCCTTGCGTCTGTCTGACCGTAATTGTGACAGCTCTTGGCACGGCCCTCCTCTCTGCCTGGCTGGCTCCACCTCATTCCCTCAGGTCTCGGCCTAAAAGTCACCTTTTTTTTAGGGGTGTGGTGGTGGTGACTGGCTCCCATCTCATTCCTTCAGGTCTTGGCTTAAAAGTCACCTTTTGGGGGTGGGGGATGACTGGCTCCATCTCATTCCCTCAGGTCTCGGCTTAAGAGTCACCTTTTTTTGGCGGAGGGGAGGGCTTCCCGGGCACCGATCTAAGGAAGACCTGCTCCACTATTCTCTGTCAGGACCCCACACAGTTCGCCACGACGAGGACCACTGGGGACGCCTCGGGCGTCTCGAGAGAAGGCGCCTGGCGGGCTCGCGCTCCGCCGACGCACGGGGGCGGTCGCCAAGCCCCGGCGCGAACCGCGGCGCCGCCCCCCGACCCCGGGCTCCCGGGCCCGCCTCACCCGTCCCCCGGCACCTCCCGCAGCTTCAGCCCCAGGGCCTGCAGCTGGTTGGCGAAACTGACGAACTCCTCCTCGCAGCCCCCGCCGCCGCCGGACTCCGGCCGGTTCCGCCGCTCCTTGGCCAGGGCCCGGCGCGCCGCCCGCTCGTCCCGCTTGCGCTCGGCCTCGGCTTTGCGGCTGCCGCTGCCCGGCCGGCCCTTGGCGGCCTGCTTCCGGGACATGGCCTCGGCCCCCGCGGCCCGCAGCCGCAGGGGAAAGAGCCGCAGGACCGCCGGGGCGGCCGCCTCAGGGGCCGAAGCAGGAGAAGCGGCGCGGGCTACGGAGCCCGGCGACGGCGACGGCGACGGCGACGGCGACGCGACCACCGCGCCTGCGCCGGCTTGAGGGCGGGGGGCGGGGCGGGGAGGGAGAGGCACCTCTGTCACGTGACGGGACCCCGCCCCCTCGGCCTGGCCGGGCTGACAAGCGCCATAGAGAGCTCGCTGGGGAGAGCTAGAGGGGCACCCATGTCTGTTGGCGCCGCTCCGCCCCCTAGCGGTGAGCGGTCCTCCAAGTGCGGCGCCGCTGGGACCGGAGAGAACAGAATGGGGGAAAGTCGGAGCGAGCCTTGGTTCCAAAGCCCATAACGAACAATAAATAATTAAGTCGCTCAGTCGTGTCCGACTCTGCGACTCCATGGACTGTAGTCTTCCCGGCTCCTCCGTCCATGAGATTTTCCAGGCAAGAGTACTGGAGTGGGTTGCCATTCCCTTCTCCAGGAAGATCTTCCCAACCCAGGGAGGGAACCTGGGTCTCCCACATAGCAGGTTACTATCTTAAAGCTGAGCGCCGAAGAATTGATGCTTTTGAACTGTGGTGCTGGAGAAGACTCTTGAGAGTCCCTGGGACTGCAAGGAGATCAAATCAGTCCATCCTAAAGGAGATCAGTCCTGGATGTTCATTGGAAGGACTGATGCTGAAGCTGAAACTCCAATACTTTGGCCACCTGATGAGAGAAACTGACTCATTGGAAAAGACCCTGATGCTGGGAAAGATTGAAGGAGGGAGGAGAAGGGGATGACAGAGGATGAGATGGTTGGATGGCATCACCGACTCAATGGACCTGAGTTTGAGTAAACTCCGGGAGTTGGTGATGGACAGGGAGGCCTGGCATGCTGCAGTCCATGGGGTCCCAAAGAGTAGGACACGATTGGGTGACTGAACTCTTTATTATCTGAACAACCAGGGAAGCCTGATGTCTCAGCCCATACCCTTGATTTAATCCGGCCCTTCTCTCCTTCTCTGCCTTCTCTCATAACTCAGAGAGAAGTAGCCCTTGTCCAGAACCAGTAGCTCCTCTAATAATCTGGATTCCATCCTAAGGCCACCAGTCTAGGTTTGCCTGAACCAAGGGTTTTCACTGGACACAGGACTTTCGATTTTAAAACAGGGACAGTACCAGGCAAACCAAAGTAGCTGGGTAACCATAATCCACATCTAGCTCCCCTAAAAGCTAATTCCATCAGTAATCGCCTCTCCCCTGCAGAATCCTTCTTCTACCTCATCCAGGGCTCTCTTTCTTAATGCTGTCTCTTCCCACAGGTGTTGCCACAGTGTTGTCCACCTCTTGACCCTCCAAACAGCCTCTTTTACCATTTCTGGAAATGTTCCTAAAGTATCTGCCCTTCATAATTTTATTTTCTCACTCTACCTACAGGTTCCCCTTTGGGAATAGCCTCTGTTTCCTCAGTTTCAACTAGCATGTTTCTCTTCTGCTCTTGTGTTAGATGCAGGTGTAGCATTGAAACAAAGAGGCATGGCTATTGTCCTCAAGGAGCCCAGATTCCAGTGAGATGTATAGGCAAGGATATAGCAGTTTCCACGCTGTGTGACATATGTTATCAAGAGTGCAAAAAGTGGAGTGAAAAATGCAAAAAGGTTTCCCAGAAGAGCTGCGTTGTGGGCTGAAACTCACAGGATCAGTAAGACTTGGCCAGACGAAGACAGTTAAAAGAGAGGGGATTCTGTGTCCAACACCAGAGCTCTATTTTGGGAACTGAAGGAAGTTTAATTTGACCAAGGAGCCAAGAACGTGAGTTATGAGATAGGAAATGAAAGGATGGGTCAGTTCTGAGCCCAGCCTTGCAGGCTAGATGAAAGGGTTTAGCCCAAGTCCTTAGAGCCATGGGGAGCCACTGACTATTTTCATCCAGAACTGACATGAGTAGGCGTACCTTTAAAATACATCTTTGGCTTTAGTTAGGAGAATGGATTGAAGGTGGGATGCCAGGCAGGAAGTTCCTGTAGCTATGCAAAGACAGGTGATGGTGATAAGATGGTGATAAGATGCTGAGTATGGGATGGAGAGAAAGAGGAGTAGATCGGAAAGATGGATTCATGTGCTAGAAAAAGCTCATGAAACAGAATTGGACTGAACTGTTGTGGGATGTTTCCCATGCCTCTCTGAAGTTCCTGAAATTCCTCCTCTACAGATCCCCCTTTTATTCTCAGAAAGAACATGAATTATGCCTGACCCTGTCTTTTCTTGCAATAGACATTCCAAGGTCTGCAGCAACCCCTCTGCTTATATTTAGTTAAGTTGGGAGGCAGTGCTAGGGGTGGGAAACCCCTGGACAGAATGGTAAAGACCCAGGTTGTGGTCCAAGTCTATCCATGATCGTAGGTGAGTTGCTTAACCTTTTCCTCACCTATAAAATGGGAGTAACAGTGAAGACCACAGGCAATCATAATGATAGTAATGATAAACTTTTATAGTGTTTACCATGTACAAGGCACTGTTCTATTGCTTTACAAATACTACCTTCTTCAATCATTACCACAACCCAGTGAAATTTGTGGGGGGTTTTGAAACTGGACTTTTTTTTTTTTTTTTTGGAGTGATTTCACACACTAGCAAACTAATGCTCAAAATTCTTCAAGCTAGTCTTCAACAGTCCATGAACTAAGAGCTCCCAGGTGTTCAAGCTGGATTTAGGAAAGGCAGAGGAACCAGAGATCAAATTACCAACATCTGCTGAATCACACAAAAAGCAAGAGAATTCCAGAAAAACATCTACTTCTGCTTCATTGACTACACTAAAGTCTTTGACTGTGTGGATCACAACAAACTGTGGAAAATTCATCAAGAGATGGGAATACCAGACCACCTGACCTGCCTCCTGAGAAATCTGTATGCAGGTCAAGAAGCAACAGTTAGAACCGGACATGGAACAACAGACTGGTTCCAAAGGAGTACATACACCAGTATTCATTGGAAGAACTGATGCTGAAGCTGAAACTGCAATACTTTAGCCACCTGATGCAAAGAACTGACTCATTGGAAAAGACCCTGATGCTGGGCAAGACTGAGGCAGGAAGAGTGGGGAATGACAGAGGATGAGATGGTTGGATGGCATCGCCAACTCGATGAACATAAGTTTGAGCAAGTTCCGAGAGTTGGTGATGGACAGGAAAGCCTGTTGTGCTGCAGTCCCTGAGGTCGCAAAGAGTCAGACACGACTGAGCGACTAGACTGAACTGAGTATTCCTCATCTGGAGGAGGACATGGCAACCCCCTCCAGTATTCTTGCCTGGAGAATCCCCATGGACCGGGCAGCCTGGCGGGCTACAGTCCATGGGGTTTCATAGAGTCAGAACAGGACTGAGCGACTGAACTGAACTGACAGCTGATTGATAATGTTGTATTTCGTTTCAGGTATACACCAAGGTAAATCTGTTATCCACATACATATATTCACTGTTTTTCGGTTCTTTGCCCATATAGGCCATTACAGAGTATGGAGTAAAGTTCCATGTGCTATGTAGTAGATCCTTATGTTATCTATTTTATATTTACTAGTATGTGTGTGTCAACACCAGTCTTCCAAAGTATCCCTCCCCTGCCTTACTACCTGATAACTATAAATTTATTTTCTACATCTATAACTCTGTTTCTGTTTTGTAGGTAAATTCATTTGTACCCTTTTTTAGATTCCACATGTAAGTGATATATGATATTTATCTTTCTCTGTCTGACCTACTGAAATGTGTGTTATTTTTAATCCCCACCTTGTAGGTGAGAAAACTGAGGCAAAGAGAGGTTGAGTAACTTGCTCAAAGTCACACAGCCAGGAAGTGGCAGAGATAGGATTTGAAACTGGGCCACCTAGCTCCAGAGTATATGCTCTTAACCACTGTGTTATACAACACATATAACTTTTTCTTAAACTATGGAGAGCCCTCTACAAAACACCTGAATTTATTTCATTATTAACTCCCTTACACTGCCCATAATTGTTGCTGATACAGGCTTTCTACCATTTCTGTTGTCAGATATCACTACTATCTGATTTTCTAGTTCACTTTCTCTGCGTTAAAGTGGATCATAAAGATTTAGAGTCTGGTAGGCCTGAGTTTCTATCCTGGTTTCATTTTAGATGAGTTCTTTAACTTCTGAACCTCAGCTTTCTATTCTATAAAACGACTAAGATAACATTAGAATGTGAGGAAGCATTGTAAAAATGACATTAAAATGTAAAGCCCCAGGTCAGCAGTAGGTACCAGCATAGTTAAACAGTTTGAATCGTCCCCCTGTTTGTGGAAAACTCCTGGGCTCAGGGCAAAGAGTGACATTGCAAACCTCAGAAACCAGGAAAGAAGAGTTTCCACAAAACACGGGGAAAGGTAGAACACATGGAAATATTGACAGAATTGCAAAGACTTGCCCATTGAGCACAGGTTTATGTGCCCAAGGCATAGTGAGGTCAAGCAAACCGAGATATCAGTGTTTGGAGCAGAGAAAGCTTTATTGCAGGGCCATGCATGGAGATGGGAGTGCGTGTGTGCGCACGTGTGCACACTCAGTCACTCAGTCGTGTCCCACTCTTTGCAATCCCATGGACTATAGCCCTGGTGGGCTCTTCTGTCCCCGGGATTGTCCAGGCAAGGATACTGGAGCAGTTTGCCATTTCCTGTCCCAGGGGATCTTCCTAGGGATCAAACCAGTGTCTCTTGCATCTCCTGCTTTGGTAGGCAGGTTTTTTGCCACTGATGCCACCTAGGAAGCCCCGAGGAGATGGGTGACTTGTGCCTCCAAAACTCCAAACTCCTAGAAGGGTCTCAGCAAGCCATTTTCAAAGACAAGGTGAGAGAGGGTCTTCGTTGGTTTTTTCAGACTTCTCAGTGTAGGAATCCTTTGTTCTTGGAGCTATCCACACAGGTCAGGTCACAATATTCCTGAAACCATCAATATGACAAATCTTATTCTCTGTTCTGCAACTTTTTTTCTCCATATGAGTAGAAAAATGTTATATCCTTAAAGGTCAGAGCCTTGAGATTGGGCTCTTGTGTGTTTCAGGCTATAGTCAACTTTCTTAACTGAAAGCAGAAGCAATAGAATCAAAGGTTAAAGTAAAAGAAGCAGGTCTAATATGGAGTCAGGTTTGTTCTTCCCTATTACAGCCCTTCTCGTAAAACCTTTTCTTGCATAAGCCCTTGACCTGTCAGGCCATGCCTAGAATTTTGAACGAGCTTGTCTTTCTTCTGTCATCACAGGCCTGTGTTTAACAATGTCTCCCTTTGAGTGAAAATCAATACTGCTTATAAATTATATCTAAAGGCCAAAGGAAGGGAGGACTAGTGAATTAAAATGAATGTTCTAATTCTAGCTTCACCAGAATTAATTAAAAGAATCATCGAACCTCATTGACTGGCATTTAGTCCAAATTAGTTCTTTTAAAAAAGTGTGACTAGGGACTTCCCTGGTGGTCCAGTGGCTAAGCCTCCATGCTCTCAATGCAGGGGACCCAGGTTTGATCCCTGGTCAAGGAACTAGATCCCATATCCTGCAACTGAAAATATCCCTCATGCCACAAGGAAGATTGAAGAACCTACATGCTGCAACTAAGACCCAGCACAGCCAAATAAAATAAATTAAAAAAAATTTTTTTTAGTGTGACTAGTCAGTCCTAACGGAGAAGGCAATGGCACCCCACTCCAGTACTCTTGACTAGGAAAATCCCATGGACGGAGGAGCCTGGTAGGCTGCAGTCCATGGGGTCACTAAGAGTCGGGCATGACTGAGCAACTTCACTTTCACTTTTCACTTTCATGCATTGGAGAAGGAAATGGCAACCCCACTCCAGTGTTCTTGCCTGGAGAATCCCAGGGACGGGGGAGCCTGGTGGGCTGCTGTCTGTGGGGTCGCAAGGAGTCGGACATGACTGAAGCAACTTAGCAGCAGCAGCAGTCAGTCCTGAAGGAAATCAACCCTGAATATTCACTGGAAGGACTGATGCTGAAGCTGAAGCTCTAATACTTTGGTCACCTGATGCAAAGAGTTGACTCATTGGAAAAGCCCCTGATGCTAGGAAAGATGGAAGGCAGGAGGAGAAGGGGACCATAGAGGATGAGATGGTTGGATGGCATCATTGACTCGATGGATATGAGTTTGAGCAAACTCCACAAGATGGTGAAGGACAGGGAAGCCTGGTGTGCTGCATCCATGGGGTCACAAAGAGTCAGATGTGACTTAACGACGTAACAACAGGGAAGTAGAATATTAGTGAAGAAGTGCAGTCTTAAGACTTGCAAGAATATACAGTGAGGGTGTGGGGAAATGAGAAATCTCACACTACTCTTGGGAGGTAAACTAGTTTGGCCACTTGGAGGGCAATTTGCAGTCTCTGATAACATTTAAATGCCTAGTGACTTAGAAATATCACATCTCATTAACTATTCTAAAACAAATCTTGCACGCAAGCACTAGGAGGTGACAGTGGTGAGTAAAAGAAAATAATTAGAAATAGAGTAAAAATCCATCAATAGGAAAAGAGCTTCTTCAATTATGAAGTAGTCACTTGTGAAATCCTATGCAACCATTTAATAAAAGAATGGTGAAGGGAAAATGAGGTAGGTCTAGATGAGCTCACGTGGGTAGCTTTCCTGAATGTTGGTAGAATGAAAAAGCATGTGGCAAAGCAATCCATTCCATGTAATCTTTGTATAAAACAACAAAACAGAAGAATGACATGTCTTCTACTATACATGCGTATGGTCACTCCTTGGTATATGTGGGAAGCAGCTCCAGGACCCTGGGGGCACCAAGCCCACGGGCGCTCACCTCCATTCTATAACGTGGCTGTAACACAGGCCTTCCTGTGTGGCCGCAGTTTCCCTACTCGCAGATTCAACCAACCTTGGATCCACCATTGGTTGAATCCATGGGGGGGAAGCTCCCAGATACAGAAGGCTGGCTGTTCTTTTTTTTTTTTTTTTTCCACTTTTGGCTCTGCTGGGTCTTTGCGCTGTGCATGGGCTTTCCCTAGTTGCTTCTCATCGTCGTAGCTTCTCTTGATGCGGAACACGGGCTCGAGAGTAGTTGCTCTAGCAGCCTGAATGCAGGCTTCGGTAGTTACTACATGCAGGCACTAGAGCATGGGTAGCTGCCCCATGGCATATGTGGAATCTTAGTTCCTCGACCAGGGATTGAACCCGTGTCCCCTGCACCGGCAGGAGGGTTCTTAACCACTGGACCACCGGGAGAGTCCATGCTGGCTGTTCTTAAACATGTAAAAGGAAAAGGTCTGGAAAGGCAAATACCAAATCAACAGGAATGAGGAGGGAGGAAGGCATGATAGTGCACTTAACTTTATATGTTATTTTTTTAAGGAGGGCAATATGGTTGTATATTATGTACATAACAAAATTAACAAAATTGTTTTTACTAGACTAATAAAATCTATTCTTTCCTTCACTTTGAAGCTCAATAGAGTTTTGGGGGACCTGCTTTATCAGGTAAGATGCATTGGTGATAAGCAGATTGCTTTTCCCTAAGTCTTTTAAGCATTCTTAGCATCTTGCTTTCTTGCCTTTCTTGTTGTACCACCCTCAGATCAATCTCATTGTGTTGCTAATTTGCTCTTCCTGTGAGGACCTGGCTTTTTTTTTTTTTGTCTCTCTACAGCGTGCAGAATCTTAGTTCCCCACCAGGGACAGAACCCAGGCCCCTATACGGGAAGGGCAGAGTGTTGGCCACAGGACCACCAGCGAAGTCCCAGGACATGGCTTTCTAAGCAAAATCAAATGTCAACTCAGCCGTGTCCAAACGATCACAGATGTTTTAGTACTAAGTTTGAGTTAACCACAGGTCATTCCGTTTGATGGGCATGCAGCACATATGTAGACATCGAATGCTCGGGACGTCCCCTCGCCCCGTCCCACCCCCCAGAACCACTCTGCACGTTCCCCTGGGCAAGGTGGGTGCTCCGTGCAGTTGATTGGTTGGCAGAGTCTCAGACAAGGACAGGTTCAGGGAAGCGAGTATCAAGGCAGGTCTTTCATCTCATCCTTCGTGCTGACTGTTGCGACAATGCAGCACAGTCTGGTTGCCTTCTGTTCCGTCTCTTAGCAGGGCACGGGGAAGAAGGTTATTCAGCACAAGTCTTGGCACGTCCCTCGTGGTCTTGTGGCTAAGACTCTGCGCTCCCAATGCAGCGGGCCTGGGTTGATCTCCGGTCGAGGAACTAGATCCCACATGCCACAACCAAGAGCCGGCGAGACACAGTCGAGCGAGAGCGCCTTAAGTCCGGTTTTCCGCCTCTCTGGGTCCTGCGTCTGGCGGCGGCGGCGGCGCTGTGTGCAGCCTCGCCGCCCCTCCGCCTCTTTCCCGTCGTGGCCCCGGTCCCCGGCTGCCTCCCGTCCTCGTCGTTGTCCCCGCTCCTCTTCCTCTGAATCTCCAGTCCTCCTCTGCCTCACTCCCTCGGCGCAGGGCAGACGAAAAGGAAAAGGCTTTCGGGGTGGTCAGGCTGAATTAAGTCCAGGTCCGCTGTCTGCTGCCCGCCGCCTGTGCGACCAGCCTGCTCTCCATCGCCTTTCCAAGCTGCGGTTCCCTCATCCCAGGGGTGAGGGCAGCGGTGGCTCCTTCTCTGAGCTTTTCTCGATGTTAACATCACAGCCCTCAGAAAGTGCCCGACCCGTTAAACGTTAGTTTCCGACCTCCTCTCTCCTTTGCTTCTGTTTTTCCTACCTCGCCACTGCTAGCTCTCTCCACTTTCCCTTGACTGGCTAGAAAACCGATATAAATATGTAAATGTGCATATAAATTATATCTATATATATTTAGTTGCAATATATTACATATACCAAATTACATTTATATGTAAAGTGAATAGTTTAATATCCTGCATTGTTAATTTTTCTGGCAACTAAATAGAATGTTTTACCTGGCTCTTGAGGGGATTAAAAAGACACGTTTTTCAGCCTGAATGGGAGGGGAATCGGGGTGAGAACGGACTCAGTATATGTATGACTTGAGTCCTGTTGCTGTCCATCTGAAACGATCACAACATTGTTAATCAGCTATGTGTATGTTAGTCACTCAGTCGTGTCCGACTCTTTGCGACCCCAAGGACTGTATCCCACCAGGCTCCTCTGTCCCTGGAATTCTCCAGGCACAAATACTGGAGTGGGTTGCCACCCCCTTATCCAGGGGATCTTCCCAACCCAGGGATCGAACCTGGGTCTCCCGTACTGCAGGCGGATTCTTTACCGTCTGAGTCACCAGGGAAGCCCGTTAATCAGCTATACTCTGATAAAAAAAATTTAAAAATGTTAAAGGAAGTAATACTGACTCTTAAACAGTATTTCACTATTGTAATGTAGACCAAGTTCTCCCAATTTCTTTGAAAAAAAAAAACATTCCCCTAATAATAAAGTGATATTCTAAAAATAAAAATGCTTTAAAAGACAGAAGTTTTTATTTCCATGCCCCTCACTTGGCTTATCCATTTTATCAGTGCCCCTGGAAGGTGATGAGAGGTGACGGGTGTGGGAATGGGAGCCCCTACTCCTGGAGGAGATGCTCACACTCATTCAAAATGACCTTGCCAGCCCTTGAGGGGCAGGACTTATCTGTATGGCTCCAGAAAATCTTCTCTGTTTGGTGTCTCTCTGCCAACGATCCTACTCGCCCACAGTGTCCGTGGTTATCATCAGACACCCGGGCAAACCACCTGCAGCCGCTTCACCGGCACGTGTGCCAGGACCCCACCCTGCGGCGCGGATTAGCTCACTGGCAGGCCCTGGGCAGAGGAGCCCTGTGCTGCAGCGCCCACGAGGGGGCAGCAGAGAGACAGCTTGCTCCCTCTTCCCAGACAATCTGCGGGGAAATGGTTGTGCCAGGAAACATATAACCTGTCCATGGGAGAAAATCTGAAAAGACGTTAAAGACTTCTTCTTTACTCATCCATAATCCTGCTCTCAGAGAGATAGAGATTGCTGCCATTTCAGTGTATCAGGATGACTCGTATGAGATTGCTGACAGTTGACCTTTTTATAACCTACAAAAAAAGTTTCATGTGGTTTAACCTAGTATTTCCTCCCATCTTTTCTCTCTTATGAACATAAATGCATTCTTAGATACAAAATTGAAATGAGACTATATGTGCATGTGTGTGCACTTTAAAAACCTGCCTTTTATGATGAAATATTAACGATTACAAACATGGATTAGGAATAATGCAGTCTACACTAACACGCCTGACCCTCATCTCTTGGGAAGTAAAATGTCACATGCAACTGAAGCCCATATCCACTCCTCCCCCAAACCTGCTCCCTCCCCAGTTCCTTGGGGTAACCACACTCACAAATTTGTTGTTCATCATACACAGGTTTATATCGCTATACAATATGCAGTATGGTTTAGCATTTTTAACTTTACATCAATGATACCAAAGTGAGTGTATTGTTCTATGACTTGCTTGCTGAACATTATGCTTTCAATATATCATTTTTATTGAACTAGTTGGTTTATAACATTGTGTTAGCTTCCAATGTACAGCAAAGTGATTCAGTTACACATGTTTATTTTTTTCACATTATTTTCTATTATTTATTACAGGATGCTGAATATAGTTTCCTATGTTATACAGTAAGACCTTGTTTATATATAATAATTTATATATAATTTTTATATATTTCATGTAATATTTATATATTTTATATGTAATATTTAGTTTGTATCTGCTAATCCCAAACTCCCAATTTGTCCTTCCCCATCTCCTTTTCCTTTTGGTAACCATAAGCTTCTTTTCTATGTCTGTAAGTCTGTTTCCATTTTGTAAATAAGTTCATTTGTGTCATGTTTTAGATTCTGCATAAAAGTGGTATCATATGGTATTTGTTTTTCTCTTTCTGACTTACTTAACTTGGTGTGATAGCATTATTTCATTCTTTTTTTTTTGGCTGAGTAGTATTTTGTTATATATACACACCACATCTTTATCCATTCATCTGTCAGTGGACATTAGGCTGTTTCCATGTCTTTCCTATTGTAAATAGTGCTGCACTGAATATTGGGGTGCATGTTTCTTTTCTAATTATAGTTCTCGCCATAGACCTGCTCAGGAGTGGGTTTGTTGGCTCACGTGGCAGCTCTCTTTTCAGTTTTTAAGGAGCTACTGTACTGTTTTCTATATTGGCTACACCAATTTACATTCCCACCAACGGGGCAGGAGAGGTCCCTTCACTCCATACCCACTCCGGCATGTGTTAGTTGTAGACTTTTTAATGATGGCCATTCTGACCAGTGTGAGGTGGCACCTCATGATAGTTTTGATTTGCATTTCTCTAACAATCAGCGATATTGAGCATCTTTTCATGTGCCTATTTGTCAGCTGTATGAACATTATATTTTATAAACTTTATCCATGTTGATACATGTCACTTTTGTTGATTCATTCTCAAATTTTTGCTATTAAATATTCAGGGTTACTATCTACCTCTCTCCACTAGACTGGGCTCTTCCATGCTGGAACTCTGTATTAATCACCAATGGCCTTAGAGGCTCCATTAATAGGTGTTGAGTGGAATGGACAAATGCAGGAAGTGAATGAGTAAGGACCACTGTGCTCGAAAATTTAGCCTGGGCTCCTCTGCTGGGTACCCAAGGCAGAGCGCACTGGTGGTGAGAAGGCTCTCATGTCTGGGAGAGTGGACATCAGGACTGCATGTGTCATGGTGATGTCACATCTCTAGTGCCAGACTTGGGGTGCTAGGACCTGCCATCCAGAAGCGAAGGGCGGAGCAGGAACATCGGGAAAAGCTCCCGGAGGATCCTGAGGCCATTCCTGAAGGATGATGGATCCCTTTCACCATGGCAAGCAAAAGCCCACATTTTTAGATAAAGGCATTGAAAATATGTCAACATGTCTCAGAATTCTCTGAGAATTTGTCTCCAGTTTCTTTTGACAACTAAAATATATGATTGGTAGGAAGTGGCATTGCTGGAACTTTAAAATACAGACAACAACAATAACAAAAAGAAAAACTCAATTCCTTTAGTAGCTAAAATCTTCTTAACTCTGAGGAGTTTAAATTATCTGTAAAATGAACTGAAAAATACAAGGATGACAATAAACCAGAGTAGCAACGAGACATAGCAACAAGAGTTTAGGGGCTCTGGAATCAGAGTAGAGTTAGAATACTGAATCTTCCGCTTCGTGAACATGTGACGCTGGGTAAGTTAGCTAACCATTCAATTTCTGTCTCTTCATCTGCAAAATAAATACCGATGCCCACTTTGCAAGTTGATGGATGTAAACTGCCTGGTCTATACCGATTATCCTATAAAAGGAAACAGCTTTTATTGGCAGGCTGGTTTGGCAAGAAACTGTTTCTGACACTCGAAGCTGGGCCTGCTCATTGAGAGAGAAAGAAAACTCCTCACAGTTACAGAAACCCAGAATCTCATGGTGCCAGCTGCTGCCAGCTGCTGCTCTTGGAAATAGCTGTCCTCAACCCTCTCCAAGAATATGTCTGTCCCTTGAGGAAGGTACATCTGATATCCCAGTAAGCTACCTTTTGTTCTGTGTCCATTTCTCTTCTTAGAGAAGATGAAGGGGGGAAAGGGTGTGTATCAACAAATCTTAAAAAAAAAAAAAAATGTGCCCAGGATCCCTAAGAATCCTATGCGAAATCTCCAGGCACAAAAGCCTCCTGAAAACAAGACATGTTGGAACCTTTGACCTTTTGCTGCAGTCCTGCAGTGCTTTGCACCTGGACAAACATCTCTGCCTGGGACTTGAAAGAGAAAGAAACTATAAGCAACTAAAAATAATTGGGTGCCTGCACAGATGGGGCAAATTTGGACAACAAGACACAAAGAGACCAAAAAGTCCATCTGCCACTCCTGAAGATCTGGGAGCAAACTCAGGGTACTGAGCATAAGCCCTGCACACATCACCGAAGGGGAGGGCAAAGCACCTAAGCCACCCCTCAGGCCCCACCCCTGGACACAGCCTCCTACGAACCAGCTGCCCCTCCCTGGGGAGCGAGCCGGCAATGGGAACTGCTGTTTGTTCTTGTTCCACCCTGCTGCAGGAGGGGCCCCAGTAAAGCCTTGCCTGAATTGCTTGTCTGGCCTTTGATCAATTTCTCTTGATTAAGGAGGCCAAAAACACTAGTCGGTAACAAAAGGAGGTAAAATCCGGTGGTTCCACCTACCTACTGTTCCCCAGGCAAACATCTTCTTTTTTCCAGTTAGATGAAAAAGGAATTGGGGTCAAAATGACCCCCGTGCAGTAGATCTATTCAAAGAAATGAGCATTTAATTTTTTTATTTACAGTTATATACAGACACACACTTTATTTAAATTAGCCTTTATTTTAATTTGTTCAGCTGCAGCCACTAGGACTTCACCTTGAGGGTAAAGAACAAGTTATGCTTTTAAAATATGCACACCACTTGACTGAGTGCTGAGCTTTGAAAATAATCATTACAGCACTTGTTATCATGGGAAAAAATTATAAACAACCTAAATATCCACCAAGAGTAGATTTGTCAAATGAACTATGATGTTGTCATACCATAGAATATCTGTAGACATTCCGAATAGTCTCATCAAAGATGATCAGTCAAATGAAATGGAGTGGAATAATGTATATGTAGTGTGCTATTACATGAAAAAGGCAGTTTGCAAAGAGATAAAGCTCCCCTGGTAGCTCAGACAGTAAAGAATCTGCCTGCAATGTGGGAGATCTGGGTTCAGTCCCTGGGTTGGGAAGATCCCCTGGAGGAAGGCATGGCAACGCACTCCAGTATTCTCCCCTGGAGAATCCCCAGGGGCAGAGGAGCCTGGTGAGCCACAGTCCATGGGGTTGAAAGATTCGGACAGGACTGAGCGACTGAGCACACACAAAGATCCCGTTTCTGTTTATAAAAAAGACACACATATGCATGCATAAAGACTGAAAGAGTAGACACCAAAATGCTAAGCAGATTATCTCTGGGCTCTTGAAAATGGAGGTGATTTGTATTTTTCTTTTGTTTGCATTGTTGCATGTTTGTGTTTTTCTGAATTTCAGACATTGAAACTTTACTACAACGGTAATAAGGAAAACATTCCTGAAAACAGGTCTTTGGGACAATGGGTTCTTTGCTCTTACCCTGTCCCTGAAGCTTCCCGCTGGCAGCAGAACTCAGGGTGGAGCAGCCTCTTACTGGGAAAGGTCAAGTGCTTGGTTCTCCAGCAGCTGACCCTAACTCTGATTCCTGCAGACGTGTCACTTGGGACATCATCTAAGCGTATTCGCTGTATCAGAAAACGAGTAGCTGTCATACCCACTGCCTTAATTTACCCAAAGAGAAAATTGGAGAGGAGACGCTCGGATTTTTAAGAAAAGCATTCAGTACCTCTCCTCGGGCTTTCCTGTGGCTCAGGGGTGCAGAATCAGCCTCCCAATGCAGGAGATGCAAGAGACACAGGTTTGACACCTGACCAAGAAAGATGCCCTGGAGAAGGAAATGGCAACCCACTCCAGGATTCGTCCCTGGAAAATCCTGTGGACAGAGGAGCTTGGTGCACCATAATCCGTGGAATCACAGAGTGACTGAAGTGACTAAACAACGCCTCTCCTTAGGGACGCTTACGCTTACAGCTGTGACGTTGGCATTGCTGTGACATCAGGAATTTGAGATGGGCTGGCCATCATAAGGGTGACTGGGTCATTTTTATTTATAAGCTGAAGAAAGCTACCAACCCTTTGCTGTCAACCTAGAACCTGCCCCTGTCCCCTCTAAGAGAGAAAGGACAAGCCCACCTTGTCCTACTGTGAGTCCATTTTCTACTCTTTATAATGCAGATAGGGTTCAGGAGTTTTGCCATCATAAAGTGGTAGCCAGGCTGGTCTCCGTGCTGAACGATGGTAGTTTACAAAACCTGGGAGAGCAGTGTATTTGGTTACAGACCAAGTGAAGTTGTAAAAGTATCACGAGGAGTAATATGACACCCCTTTCTCTGATTCACAGTTAAATATTTCCTCCAGCTCTAACATCACCTCCTATAGGAAGCCTTCCAGGGTCTCACAAGGCTCTAACATCACCTCCTATAGGAAGCCTTCCAGGGTCTCACAAGGCTCTAACATCACCTCCTATAGGAAGCCTTCCA
>CM035293.1:51263567-51326884 GCA_020226075.1 Hydropotes inermis
AGGTCTCACAAGTTACCGGTAGACCAAGGACTATCATCTCTCTATCCTCAGACTGCTGTTGCTGTTGTTCAGTCACTAAGTCGTGTCTGACTGTGACCCCGTGGACTGTAGCCCGCTCGGCTCCTCTTTCCTGCACTGTTTCCCAGAGTTTGTTCAAATTCATGTCAGCTGAGTTGGCGATGGTATCTAACCATCTCATCCTCTGCTTCCTCCTTCTCCTTTTGCCTTCAGTCTTTCCCACCATCAGCTCTTTGCATCAGACCCTAATTCTCAGATAAGGCCCTGACATTTGAGAAAGAGTGAATGAATGAATGAATGACCAGTACATGGTGAGAATGTGAGAATGGGTAAATGAATGCACCTGAATGTACTTTGCAGATATGCCTACCCATTTTACAAAAACCTATGGAGGATTTCCTGTGTGCCAGACTCCATGACTGGCACTGGGGCACAGAGGGAGCAAGACAGACCAGCTCCCTGCTTACAGGAAGCTTCTATTCTAGTCAGGGACATAGTCCATCCACAAGAAACAAATATGTCCCTGATTTCAGATGAGAGAGCTATGGAGGAAATACACAATTTTATAGGAGACAGAGTATCTGGGGGAGCAGGGTTGTTGGAGGGTAAGGGGAGCAGGGAAGGCCTCTTTGAGAAGGTGGCATTTGAGCTCTGAATGACTGTGAGAGCACTCGTTCTCAAGTGCTTGTTTAGCTCATTTCAAGAGCTTTATTCTTTCTTTTCAGCAGTGCTGCAGGGCATGTGGGATCTTAGTTCCCCAATCATGGATCAAACCCTCATCCCCTGGTGTGGAAACACAGTCTTAACCACTGCATTTTCAGGGAGGTCCCAAAAGCTTTATTCTTGAAAATAAAATTTCAAGAGCATGTCTGATATTTTCGCTTATCTCACAGTGGAGACTGCATGCTATGTATCACCGTGAGATGGCAGGATTCAATGGCAAGCATATGGGATTTGAAAATGGACCACCTGGGTCCAAGTCCAGCCTCTACCACTTATCAGCTATGGACCTTAGGTAAATTATTTAAGTACCGGAGCCTCTGTTTCCCCATCCAGAAATGGAGATGATGATGGTGATGATGATATTCACAAAACAGATAACCAGCTGTCCACCAAAACCGCATGCTTCCTCTTCCATAGTGTGAACTGCCCAACCACGGTCCCCATTTTCCAGCCCCGTTTGCATCCGGATGCAAAGACAAATTTTACCACTGAGAAATGTGTCACTTCCAAACCAGGGTCCCTGAGCCACCTCAAAGAGGAAAACCACGCAGTGAGCAGGAACACCAGCGGTGGACTGGTAAGGGAGGGGAATGGCAAACTTTGTGTTAAACCTCTGAAATGTTAGCTTGTATTTGTTATATAGCCTCCAGCATTATAACACTAACTAATACAGCCTTAGAAGAGTCGTGAACATTGAATGAGGGTGTCATACAGAGCCTACTCAAAGTGCTTGCAGGATGGATGTAACTAAACACAGGGGTTTGCCATGAAAAGGAACAAGTTGAGTCAATTTGTAGAGAAGTGAATGGATCTAGAGTCTGTCATACAGAGTGAAGTAAGTCAGAAAGAGAAAAAGCTATTGTATATTAATGCATATATGTGGAATCTAGAAAAACGGTACAGATGAACCTCTTTGCAGGACAAGGATAGAGACAGAGACGTAGAGAACCGATGTGTGCACGTGGGGCTGGGGGTGGGGGTGGGGTGAGCTGGGAGACTGGGATTGACATATATACACCTCCATGTGTTAAACCTGCCGTATAGCACAGGGCACCCAGATCAGTGTTCCGTGATGGCCCAGAGGGGTGGGAAGACTCAATAGGGAGGAGATGTAGGTATCCACATAGCTGACTCACTTTGATGTAAAGCAGAAACTAATACAACATTATAAAGCTACTATACTCCCAATAAATAAAAAATAAAGAAAGAAATATAGGACTCTGAATCCTCTGAAATCAGCCCCATGAGATTTTGGACCCCCTACCCCCGTACGCCTTTCCAAAAGGAAACAATGTTTACTATGATAGATACTTATTTCTGAAAAGGGTAGTGATTATAGGGTGAGAAATATTGGGACCCTTTCTGACTCGTTGTCAATATTTTTTTAATTTCTTGGGATACAGGAGGAGAGAATCTTGCCCAGCAAAGTGATCTCTTTCCTCCTCGACCTCAGACTTAGCAGTAGAACTTGAAGATCAAGAGCAGCTCCCAAGAGCTAAAACATCTCTTCTCTCTTCCTCCTCCTCCTCCACCTCCTCCAGGATGCCCCTGAGATGAGACCCCTGCAAGGCTTTTAGTTCTCAGACATCTAAGAGGGAAGAAGACAACCACATGTCTCGTGTTTTCATCCACCTGGAAATGAGGTCATCAATATCATGCTCCTAGGACAGCACGTGGCATGTGGCAGGAATTCAGCGCTGATGCATAGCTTGTCTCAGCCAGTACTAAAAACAGCTCTACTGGAATGATTTTCCTCACTGGACAAATGTGCAGGCAGAGGCTGGTACATGTTTTATCTAAATTTAATTCTTACGACCATATACAGAATGCATGATATTGGTCTTATTGTACACTTTTTCCGTCAAAGCCTCGCCATATTCTGAATTAAGGCTTGCTTATTTCTATCTTACCCCGTTTCCTAGGGTAGAGCCCTTTTGAGTCTCAGCTAAAAGTGGGAATGGTTTACCAGGATCCTTACTCCTGATGGGATTCAAAATTCCACTTTAGCTCCACTAGCTCTGAGAGAGCTACTTACTGACATCAGCAGATGGGTGGAACAACACAAGTGACCCTGAGCGTAAGGCTCAATTCTTTTGGATCCTCTCTTTTCTCAGATCTCAACCAATACTGCTCACTATCTTGTTAGCTATTTGACACTTTTGGGACGTTTCTGTATTTTATACAACTCAGCTAAGGATCTCTGTTACAGGGGAGAACTGACTCCACCTTGGATCTGTTCCTGTTACTCTAACCTTTGCGTCTCATTGTCTTGTTCGCTGAAAGAACACTGTTTATACATAATGGCCTGCCTTGGGGAACCCTGCCCGTCTGCCTGAGTATTAAGGCTCCTTTGCTCAGGACCCTGTCCACCTGTGGATAGCTACAGGAAGGAAGAAAGCTCACAGAAGCTTGCCATTCTAGGATATATTTGCAAGATCAGTGGCCTTTTTACTTGGCTTCCTCACCTCTCCCTCCTCACCCCTGTTCTATAAAAGGACCTGGCTTCCAGATCCAGACAAGATGGTTATTTTGAGACATTAGTTTGCCATCTTCTCGGGGCCAGCTTTCCAAATAAAGTTGTATTCCTTCCCTCAACATGTTGTCTCTCGGATTTATTGGCCTGTCATGTGGTGAGTAGAGCAAGCTTGGACTCAGGTAACATCTCCAGCTTCCGGCATTAATGGACACAAAAACTTAAGAACAGTTGTACTCAGAGATCACAGAACTTTTAAATAGTACAGGCAGGATTGGGGTAAGAGATCTGTTTCAAACCCTAGATTTTTTCTTCTACATTGCACTGCTCAGTCTAGATAATGATATCGAATGACATCAATAGATAATAGACAGATAGATAAAGATAGATCGATAGATCAACAGATGGATAGATGGATAGATACAGACAGACAGAAACTTAACATGTATCAAGCTCCCTGCTCTGTCAGGCACTCTGTTCTAAAAACTTTAGATTTTTTAACTCATTCAATTTTCACAACAATCCTGTAAGTTAGGGACTAACATTATTCCTGTTTTACAGATGAAGAAATTCAGGCACAGAGATATTAGTAAATTAGCCCAAAGCCACCCAAGCAGCAAGAGTTGAGCTGTGGGGATTCAAACCTGAGAGTCCAACTCCAGAGTCTGTGCTCCTAAACACAAAGTTTTAAACAGAACTTTCGTGTCGTCAAGGGTCTCGGAGTCACTTATCTTACCACAAAGATTCAGGCACAAAAGTCAATCCAAGGACTCTTGGTTCTCCAAGATGGAGCTCCACGCTATTTCCACCTATTCCCGCCCTAGTCTGAACAGAGCAAAGGCTTCAGTTGCAGGTAACAGGAAGTGTTGCTCTGAAAACAAATCTTCAGTTCTTAAGCTGCAACCATCTTCATCGCTTCTGTTAGATGTTATTCTCCAAGGGAGACCGGGACTGTTTACAGGCTAATCAGTACTCTGTCAGCCTCATAAATTGGGAGACCGGGGTGGGGCAGTGAAGGGGAAAATGTTTTATTGTCCCCATTTTGCAAAGGCAGGTTTCAAGCCAAAGCAGCTGAGTCATCCACAGAGATCAGAATCCAACGCCCGTTCCATTCTGCCCCCCTGAATTCCCTGAAGCAGTGGGAGACTTTACCCCAATGGAGGAAAAGCCACTTGTCTTCTAAGAAATATGCAGAGTAGACACTGGCCTGCCAGGGAGAGGGTGATGGGAGGCAGATGCATGTCAGGCCCATGAGTCTCCCTAAGGATTGGGTGATCCCACATCTTGAATTTTCAGGACATTAATAACTCTCCAAGTTACTATTAACTGAGCATTCCCCACTGTGTTAAAAACCTCTTCATGTATGATTTATTTAATTCTCACATAACCTTGTAATGAGGATTCTATCATGACCCTCACTTTCAGATTGGAAAACTGAGGCCTGGGGAGGTTAAGGCCCTCACCATAGCCATCTAGCTAAGAAGGAGCAGGACTTTGGTCCAACACTCTGAAGTCAGTGATGTTCCATCACCTTTCCTTCCCCACCTACAGATGTGCTTCTAGATATTAAGAGACAGAGTGGGAACAGACGGCTTCCCTGAAGCCCAGGCTCACTGAGAGTCATCTGAGGAAGCTAAAACCCAGGGCAGACAGCACTGGGAAGGGGAGAGGGTGTCTCTGAAAATAACAGGTGGGTGCGTGCTTGTCCACAGGGTAACCCGGACACGCCTGGAAACACCTGCTCCGTCACCCATATGGGGCCAATGCCCCTTGGGTCATGTTCTTTCAACTGTTATTGTGTTCTCGTTTCTTCAGAGTTGTGCAAAGGTCACGTCCCATGAGGGGGGCTCCTGAGGACTCCTATTCCCGCCTTGTCTGAGCAAGAAGCTTGGAGAGTGTTTAGCCACTGAGGCCCACGCACTAGACAGGCTTCTCCAGGACAAGACAAGTGCCACCTCAATTGCATGACTTGGGGGGGTGTCTGTGCCTCCAGACAGACCTTCTATCCTGACATGTTACACTAGCTTAGTGTTTTTTTTAATTAATTAATTAAATTTTTTTAAAAAATTGGCTGCACTGGTTCCTCATTGTGGCATGCAGGCTTCGCTAGTTGAGGCGTGTGGGCTCTAGAGTGCATGGGTTCAGTAGTTTCCCCTCAGCATATTGGGTCCTAGTTCCCTGACCGGGGATTGAACCCATGTCCCCTGCACTGGAAGGCAATTCTTAACCCCTGGGACCACCACTAGCTTAAATTCCACAATTGAAGCTGTCCTTTTTGGGTTAAAAGAAGGGAAATGTCTTTCAAAATATACGCATTCCCAGGAGGGTTTTGAATTTTGCCAATTTTATTTTTTTTCTCACATAAAAATGTTTTTCCCTCCAAACTTTCACCTGCTGAGAATCTGACCCGTAAAGACTCTCGATAAGTATAGTATTTGTTTACAATCCAATAAATGATCAAAAATTAGTAATCAAATAAAGAAATCACAGTCTAAAGTTAGAGAGAAGACTCAAAGGAAGCCATGTTTCAACAATTCTCTTTCCTTTTTAATGAACTGATCATATGGCGTAGTTGTATTAATTTGTTATTTGAGGGAAGTATATAAAGATAGAGACAGAGATAGATAGAGATATAGAGATGCAGATACAGCTATATAAGTTTTATAATGTTCCGCAAAGAGCACAGTGACTAAAGTGCATGCATGTGCGTGCCAAGTTGTGTCCGACTCTCCTACCCTGTGGACTGTAGCCCGCCTGGCTCCTCTGTCCATGGGATTCTCCAGGCAAGAATACTGGAGTGGGTTGTCATGCCCTCCTCCAGGGGATCTTCCCCACCCAAGGACTGAACCCACATCTCTGCGTCTCCTGCATTGACAGCCAGGTTCTTTACCACTAGCGCCACCTGGGAAGCCCACTGTAACTAAAGATGTTTTACCAACTGAACCATTTTTTTTTTTTTTGGCTGCACCATGGGACGTTCCCCGAACAGGTACTGTAGGCAAGCCATGGCAGCGAAAGCCCTGAATCCTAACTACTAGGTCATCAAGGGACTCTCAACACCGGAGAAATTTTTAAAACCACTGGATTCAGGTGGCTGGCCTTACTAGCATTCATCCATTCTTTAGAATAAACTACCCTGTGAATCTGTCTTTCATCAATCATCTTTCTGGGCATTTCAGCATCAGCAAGAAAACATATCAAAAGGGCTCGGTACAGAGCCTGGGATACAGTAAGCAGAGACTATATTACAGCTGGTATCACTGGCATTTGGAGACTTGAACTTGGAGACTATTAACATCCAGTCTAGAGTATTTTAATATTATCCAACTCTGTCTCTTAAAGATCAGGAACACTGATGGAGAGGTAGTAAACACCCCCACTGATGGAGGGGTGTAAATGTTCCCTGTAGCCTGAGGACGCAGGGCACACAGCAGGCCAGCAAAGAAAAAGCATCAACCAGAAACTTCTACCCCCACAGGTTCATCAGGATTGTGGACAGCTAGGAGAAAAGTAGCAGTGGGGTGTCAGGGGAAGAAAAGAAAACAGAACAGAACAAATAGAAAACATGGTGGGAGAAGAGAGAAACTGCAGGTTGGCACTCCGTCTGTAAAGTTGATGGACGATGTCGATGATGTTTAATGTCCCTTTTTTCTTTATGATGGGAAAGTAGGGAAGAAAGGGTGAGGGAAGCAGAAAGAGGGTATATAGTGGTGAAGAATGATCCGAAAGCCTGAAAGACAGTGCTGAGCCCTTGAGGGCTACGTTGCTTATCCCATTGTTCAGTCGCTAAGTTATGTCCAACTCTTTGTGACCCCATGGACTGCAGCACGCCAGGCTCCCCTGTCCTCCACTATCTCCTGAGTTTGCTCAAATTCATGTCCATTGAGTCAATGCTATCTAACCATCTCATCCTCTGATGCCCCCTTCTCTGTTTGCCTTCAACCTTTCCCAGCACCAGGGTCTTTTCAAAGGAGTCAGCTCTTCACATCAGGAGGCCAAAGTGGCGGAGCTTCAGCATCAGTCCTTCCAATGAGTGTTCAGGGTTGATTTCCATTAGGATTGACTGGTTTGATCTGCCTGCTGTCCAAGGGACTCTCAAGGTTCTTCTCCAGCACCACAGTTTGGAGGCATCAATTCTTCGGCGCTCGGCCTCCTTTATGGTCCAGCTCTCACATCCATACATGACTACTGCATATCCCATGCATGGTATCTAGTCTACAGATAGTGCAACACAGCAAAGCAGGAAAAATACCATCCTGTCGCCTCAGCCTGGATTTTCCACAAAGACCTCGTCTGTTCTGAATTCATGCCAAGCAACCAACACAGCACCCAGGATCTGGTGGGTGCCCCGGAAGTAATTGTTGTCTCAGATACTATTATGCTTTCACTTTATAAAATATGGGGGGGGGAATAATTTTAAAAAATCAATAAAAATAAAATATGGGGGGAAAGACCAAAGAGTATACAGAAAAAAATGAGCATCATTCATGAGACCATCACCAATAAATACTAATAGGAAATGATACCTATATTTCTCTGAGTGACTATTATGTGACAAGCATCTTCCACGATCTTCCTCATTTAGTCATTTACTTAGCCACTGTGCATATGTCCAATTTCCTTCCCTTTTTTTCTTTCTTACAAGAGTTCATTCACTTGGCTGTCGGGTCTTCCGTGCGGAGAGCAGGACCTTCCGTGCAGTGCAGTTTCCCTAGTTGTGGCACGTGGGCTCAGTAGTTGCAATGTAGTGCTTAGTTGCTCCACGGTATATGGGACATTAGTTCCCCAACAGGGATCAAACCCATGTTTCCTGCTCTATTAGGCAGATTCTTGACAACTGGATCACCAGGGAAGTTCCTAAGCTTTTCTCTGTACATGATTACATAAGTATTTCCAACGGTTGTGCTAAGCCTTTTCTTATTATCGTTCCTTCTGCTATTATTTCAATCCTCACAGCAAACGTGTGAGATACCTGTTTTCTTCCTCCCATTTTACAGATGGAATCACTGAGGCTCAAGAAGTGAGTTACCCAAGATCACAGGGCTGATAAACATCAGGCCTGGGATTTGAACCAAGGTTGGGCTGGCAGTACTGCCTAGGATATCATCCATGGTTTGTCTTCTCTCTTTCTGTCTGTTTCTCTCTTTGCTTACTATAAGATGTGACTGAGGAGTGGTGACCTGAATGTTCCCAGAGGGTCTTAAGACTGGCTACCAACACAGTATAATGGCTAAACATGTGTAACCTGTGTTTATTGCTATAAATGGCTCAAGAGACCCTTGATCCATACCACCTTGCTACCAAAGAGATAGCCTCGTGATATCCAGTGATCTGACCAGAAAGGTATGGGTGGTGTCAGGGTCCACCCAGGGGTTCCACTGTGGGAAGCAGAGACCAGGATACCAAGAACACTAATCTCATCAACATACTTTTATGACTGACTGAACAGTTCAGCCAGGTAGAGGAGAGAACTTACCGATGTCCTGAATCTAGAATTGACAGATGAAATTGAGGAATGTCCTATTGAGCTCAAATTTAGCCATCTATTTAACCACTGTCAGCACTATAGACATATGCATATATTTAATTATGGAGATATGCTAATGATAAAATATTTTCTATTCTTTATCTGAAATTTAATTTTAACTGGGCATATTTGGAACATACTTGTGCTAAAATTTTTTATGTGTCTGAAATTCAAATTAAACTGGATGTTCTTTTTTTAATATATTTATTTGGGTTCATCAGGTCTTAGTTGGGGCTTGTGAGATCTTTCGCTGTGGTACAGGGGTTTCTCTAGTTGCAGCATCTTTCTAGTTGTGGCTTGGAGGCTTCAGAGCCTGGGGGCTCAGTAGTTGCAACACATGGGCTTAGTTGCCCTGGGACATATGGGATCTTAGTTCCCTAAACAGGGATCAAACCCACGTCCCCTGCATTGAAAGGCAAATTCCCAGCCACTAGACCACCCAGGGAATTCCCTAAACTGGATGTTCTGTATTTTTATTTGTGAAATATGGCAACACTAACGAAAGTTCTTCTTTTAAAGTTTACTTTTTCTTTTCCCCTTCATCCTCTATTTCCTCTTCTAGTCTTCCTACTGTAAGCACGTGCATTGATTTTATTTAAGATAAGTCCATGTAATTTACCTTTCATTTGTTTTATTTTGATATATTTGTAAATTTGAAGCTGTATCCTATTAATGTTTTAAATCCACACAAATGGAAATGTTTATAAATCTCGTTCTGTCCCTACTTGTTTCCTTAACACTTTCTTCTTGAGATCCACCCATGTTATCATATATACATCTGGATCATTAGTTCTGCATTTCATGTAGTATTTCATTGAATGCATAAGCCAGGTTTTACTTAACAGTCCCCCAGTGGGCCACCTGGGTAGATTCCACCTCCTGATTTCACAAACATCTCCGGGTAACACTGTGTGCACATTTATTTGGTGTCAAGTCAATCGTGTAGTATTTATTTGCATTTCTCTGGTTATCTTACAGATGTGCCTGAGAGAGTTTCTGAGGAGCATTATTAAGCGTGGCAAAGCTAGCTCACAGAGTATGTGTGTGCTCAGTCGCTAACTCGTGTCTGACTCTGCGACCCCATGCACTGTAGCCCTCCAGGCTCCTATGTCCATGGGATTCTCCAGGCAAGAATACTGGAGTGGGCTGCCATTTCCTCCTCCGGGGGTCATACACACGTGTGATATTCAAAATATTTAACAGTCACTGAAATGCAGACACTGGGAATTCCTTGGCAGTCAGTGGTTAGGACTTCACGCCTTCAATGCTGAGTGCCTGAGTTCAACCCCTGGTCACTATGCAGTTTAAAAAAACTGCAGACACTGACCACCCAGGATGGACAGTCTGCATGAGCCACACGGATGCTCCTGAACTCAGTCTCTGCCGTGAGTATCCATTAACAGCTTCATCAGGCAACTGGCAGTGCTTAGTTGTTCAGTCACGTCCGACTCTTTGCGACCCCACACATTGTAGCCCGCCAGCATCCTCTGTCCATGGGATTTCCCAGGCAAGAATACTAGAGTGGTTGCCATTCTCTCCTTCAGGGGATCCCAATCCAGGGATCGAACCTAGGTGTCCCACATTACAGGCAGATTCTTTACCATCTAAGCCACCAGGGAAGTCCAGGCAACTAGAGTTATTCAGAAACAGCTCTGCCAATCTCCACTTCCACCAACGATGCATGAAAATCCTTTTACACATGTCATCCACATTTAAAACTACCTAACTTTTGGCTTTTGCTGATTTGATAGGTATCAAGTTCTCTCATAGCTATACTTGTATTTATTTCTTGGGTTATTAGTGAGGTTGAACATTTCTTCACATACATTTTAGCCATAGTTTTCTTTTGTAAATTGCCTGTTCACACCTTGTACCCATTTTTCTCTTGGATTTCCACTTTTTTTCTCCAGCTTTTTTTTTAAACTCCAGTATATAGGAGTTTCTTACATATGCTAGAACAGCTCTGTCCAATAGAAATATAGTGTGATCCACATAAGCAATTAAAATTTTTTCTAATAACCACATTTAAAAAATAAAAATAAGGAGATGAAATTAATTGGGGCAATATATATATATTATAATATATCTAAAATATGGTTTGTAGCCTGCCAGGTTCCTCTGTCCGTGGAATTCTCCAAGCCAGAATACTGGAGTGGGTAACTGTTCCCTTCTCCAGGGGATCTTCCCAACCCAGGGATTGAACCCAGGTGTCCCACATTGCAGGCAGATTCTTTTACCATCTGAGCCACCATGGAAGCCCCATCTAAAATACTATCATTTCAACATATAATCAATATAAAGATGGTTGAGATACATTACATTCCTTTGTGTATGCTGAGTCTTTGAAATCTGGTGTGTATTTTACAGTTATAGCACATCTTCATTTGTATGCAGCTCAGTTCAGTTCAGTCTCTCAGTCGTGTCCAGTTCTTTTCGACCTCATGGACTGTAGCGTGCCAGGCCTCCCTGTCCATCACCAACTCCCAGAGTTTACTCAAACTCATGTCCATTTGTATTAGTTACATATAAAGTGTTTAACAGCTATATGTGATTAGTGATATATTGAACAGTGCAGATCTAGAACCTAGACTCCACATAATAGTTGCTTGTTGGTTTAAGATTTTCTGATTCATCCATCTGTGAACTTTGTTTATGGTATCTTCTGTTTAGAAAGCATGTTAATTTATACATGGTATTTAGTAGCTAAGTTGTGTCTGACTCTTTTGAAATCCCATGGACTATAGCCCACCAGGCTCTTCTGTCCATTGGATTCCCTAGGCAAAAATACTGGAGTCAGTTGCCCTCTTCTCCAGGGGATCTTCCTGACCCAGGGATCAAGCTCACGTCTCCTGCATTCACAGGTGGATTCTTTACCACTGACCCACAAGGGAAGCCTAATTTATATGCAGCTAAGTCCATTTTTCCTCCTAAAATTTGGGCTTCAGTTTCTTGTTTTTGAAATCCCTACCTATGTCAATGTGTCCAAAAATAGACAATGGTGCTTTTCTTCTATTAGTTTTATAGTTTTCATCTTTCACTATATGTTCACTGGAGGATTTTTTTTTCATATTGTAGGAAATAGAGATTCAACTTCTGTTTTTTAATAGAGTGAGCTGATTTCCCCCACACCATCTACAAAAATTCCTATGCAATAGTTATTCCATGGGACTTACTTTGGGACACAGAGCTGCAAGAGCTAAAGTTTCTACTCCTGTTTGTGTTACTTACTCATTCGTGTCCAACTCTTTTCGAACCCATGGGCTGCAGCCTACCAGTCTCCTCTGTTCATGGGATTCTCCAGGCAAGAACACTGGAGTGGGTAGCCATTCCCTTCTCCAGGGAATCTTCCCAACCCAGGGATTGAACCCAGGTCTCCTGCATTACAGGCAGATTCTTTACTGCCTGAGCCTACCCTTGGGTGACTTTAAGTCAGAGCAGGTACTAACACTTGAGTTGGGATTCACAGGTATGCAACATAGATTTCCTTTTAACATTTATCTCATTTTCTCCTTAGAAATGGATGGAGAGCCTGGGAACTGTGTAAGGCAACCAAGTAGGGTTAGGCAGAGAATAGAGACTCAGACCCGAAAAAGGAAGGTGTGAATCCCGTTCTATGACTTCTGTTGTGTGACCTTGGACACAGTTCTTGACCTCTCTGAATCTTAGATCCCACCTCTGAAAATCAGACACAGGTATACCTCCCAAATGAAGTGCCACTGGGGAATGCCTACCAGCATGCTGGGAGCTCCAAGGCCAGAAGTGCTGACTGCCAATCTCAAGGCTGAGTGGATCAGCATGGGACCCACCCCATGTCTCCCAGGGCATAGGAAAGAGCCACAAAAGACCCATTTATGAATCAGCTTTCTTCCTAGGCTTCAGCAAATGAAACAATATTTCCCTTATTCACCATCGAAGTGTAATGTGAGGTAAAATGACATTTTGTATGTGACAGGGCCTCATGGAATCTCACAAAGTATTCATTCAAGGGGATACACCAAAGTTTGAAAGTAAAAGAGATATAAAGAGTGTGGTGTGGCTCAAAGTCAGTGTCTATATGGTGAGTGTGCAGTGAACTCCCTAACAAGCTGGCATAGGAAAATGCTCATCCTCTAATGAGAAGAATGGGTCCCCCCACCCACCTGCCTGACTACCGGGAAATTCCATCTTGATCCTGTTTTGAGGCTCTTCTCCCCAGGTTTGTGCACAAGTCCTTGGGAGCTTGTGCAACCTAGAACATTTGAAGAGAGACTCTGATTATCAGCTCACACTGCACTCTGCTAGGCCCACTGTCCCAGCCTCCCCCGAAGGGGACATGTACACTGCCTTGGAGCCAGGCTTGAACACTGGAGGTCATTGCTCAGGCAGAGAATCTCTATGTCTGGAGTCGGAATTCACTCTTCTCAGTCCACCAGAAGTCCTGCCAGATCATTTCTCTGAAACCCATAAAATCCCTCTGTCCGGCCCTTCTTGTTCTCTGAGAAAGTTCTCCCAAATTCCTCCTCTCTCCCCTCCGTACTAAGGGCCACCTCTCCCAGCCCTTGGAGACCTACCCAGACCACCCCACGACAGTCACCAGGAGGGGTGGTTCTGGTTTCAGGGGGCCAGGGAACTTCTGCTCTGGCTACCTTCTTGGGATGAAGGAGGGAAAATTCCTCATGGCAATGAGAACAAAAACACAAAATAGTATCTCAGTAAGTGATCACCAGCACACAAGCGTTCTGTCCTTCACACTCTTTCAATAACGATTTAAGGTGAATTGTTTGGATTGAGTTTCACTGATTTTTAAGAGACCCATTTGTTTTGTAAGCAAACAGTGCCACAGCAAGAAAACGTACACTGCTGACCACGTGTTCTGACCTTGACTCCAACACCAAATGGACTAAGGTCTCCCTAGCTGCTGGCTCAGTTGTTTTAGGAACTGGATAACTTCCTTAAAGATGAATAGGTACCGCTGATCCCATAGTGTGAAGGAAAATGCTCCAAAGCCCCCTCTTTGCCCCCTCACTCCTTTGCACGCGTTCTTACATTTGGAAAATATTCTCTCTCTCCTTCTTCCGCCTTTTGGTCTATTTTAGAGCACAAGGCACTGCCAAGGAGCAGCTAAACAACCCTGATGATTTTCCCTGTGGCGTGGGCACAAGACTGGGGCCAAGGCTACAAAGCAGGACTTTACTCTGAGATGGAAATAAATGTTCTTGGGGTCTCTGTACAGAGGAGGGTGGCTTGATTGCTGGGGAGAAGGTTTTATGCTTTTTTTTTTTTTTTTTTCATGAAAGAGACCGAGAAAATCAAGGTCAGTGGAGAAGAGAGACAGGGGATGTGGGTGGAGCTCATTCCCAGGGAAAACACGAATGCTCCAGGATTGCCAAATTTGGCCATGAACTTGAAGCTCAGTGCAGTTCAAAGGGAAACACAAATACCTCGAAATAGGTCTGGAGGCTGCCCAGAAGCTACCCCTGTAGAGGGGATGGGGGCCGTGGAGGAGGCTATGAAGGTGGCTGAGGAGAATTTAAGATTGCCCGTAGTACATTAAGATTTAGGGCTCAGATGGTAAAGAATCTGCCTGCAGTTCAGGAGGCCCAGGTTTGATCCCTGGGTTGGAAAGATCCCCTGGAGAAGGGAATGGAAACCCATTCCAGTATCCTTGCCTGGAGAATCCCACGGAAAGTGAGGAGCCTTGTAGGCTACAGTCCAGGGGGTCACAGAGGGTTGGACATGACTGGGCAACCAACACTAGAGTATGAGTGCTATATTCATGTGATATGAGTTTAACTAAAATTGCTTAAAATTTTAATTTAGCAGGAAAAATACGTGAGATTTGGAGTTGTAAGTTTTGGATTTGAGACCTATCTTTTCTACTAAGAGATGTCCTTCCACCATTTTTTATGCTATTTTCATATGCCAAGCAATATGCCAGGCCCTGGGAGCACAAGGATGAAAAAGAGTCATCGTCCTAAAGTCCGAGAGCATGACTCGGTGTGTGTGTGTGAGTGTGTGTGTGTGTCTGTGTGAGTGTGAGTGTGTGTGTGTGAGTGTGTCTGTGAGTGTGTGTGAGTGTGTGTGTGAGTGTGTGTGTGTGTGTGAGTGTATGTGTGTGAGAGTGTGTGTGTGAGTGTGAGTGTGTGTGTGAGAGTGTGAGTGTGAGAGTGTGTGTGTGTATGAGAGTGTATGAGAGTGTGTGTGTGAGAGAGTGTGTGTGAGAGTGTGTGAGTGTGTGTGAGTGTGTGTGTGTGGTGTGTGTGTGAGAGTGTGAGTGTGAGTGTGTGTGTGTTTGTGAGTGTGTGTGAGAGTGTGTGTGTGTATGAGAGTGTATGAGAGTGTGTGTGTGAGAGAGTGTGTGAGAGTGTGTGTGTGTGTGTGTGTGCACACGTGTGTGCGCTTAGTCGTGTCTGACTTTGCAACTCCATGGACTTTAGCCTGCCAGGCTCCTCTGTCCGTGGGATTACGCCTGCAAGAATACTGAAATGGGTTGCCGTTTCCTCCCCCAGGGGATCTCCCCGGCCCAGGGCGCCCCTCGGCTCCTGCATACGCGGGTGGGCTCTTTACCCCTGAGCCACTGGGGAGGCCCAGAACGTGACTTACTAGATCTCAACTGACTTGTCTCTATAGTTGGTGTCATCATTTCTACTTCACAGGGTTGTCAAGAGTATTCAATTAAAGTATAAAAATATACTTCTGTTAACTCTAAAACATTGTACAAATGCTCTCTATATATTTGTTGCAAGTCTTATTCAAAGGAAGGTTTGAAAAAGTAACATTAAATCTTTGCTTTAATAATTTTTTGAAATAAAAAAAAAACTTTATTAAAGCAGTTTGAAAGATGCTACAAAGAATATCAACAATTGGCTCTCCAGGATTAAGAAAAAAACCCTGAGCTGTAACATTTGCTAATTTCCATGGGGTAAATACTCCCACTAGAGCCAATTGCAAGCTACCAATATGATGTTACAGAGGGCAGAGTAGGAAAGATATAAGCCTAATGGACTCCAGTACAACTCTGAGAAAGAAATTTTTTACCTGAACCATTTGAGAATAAACTGCTGACCTGATGCATCACCCCCAAATACTATAGCATGTGTTTCCCACAAACACAGACATTTCATCAAATTAACCATCATTAAAACTATAAAAATCAGGAAATGAACACTAATCCAGAGACCCCATGCAAGTTTCACCAATTGTTCCAACAAGATCTTAATACCAAAAAGATCTAGGTGAGAATCACATGTTGCATTTAGATACCTAGTCTCTTTAGACTTCTCAAGTCAGGACTAGCTCCTCAATTTTTCCTTTACTTTAATGACCTTACATTTCTATAGATTACAGCCCATGTATTTTATAGAATGTTCTTTGATATTCTATATCAAGGAATTGACTGATACTTCCTCATGATTCTATCTTGGTTTTGCATCATTGGCAGAATACTATCAAGGCAGTGCTGAGTTCTCATTGGATCCCATCAAGTGGAACATCATTTAGTTCTAGCCCTTTACTGATGACGTTCATTTTAATCTCTTGATTACAGTAGTACTTGCCAGGTAGATTAGGTTAAGATTATTCTTAGATTATTAGATTAGATTATTCTTCACCCTTTTGCAGTCATTAAGTATTGTATGTAGAGGTCTTTTGCAGCTATGTCAATATCCTATTTCTCATGACATTTTCTTTTTTTGTTTTGTTTTGTTTTTAGTTTTATTTTATTTTCCATTTATTTTTATTAGTTGGAGGCTAATTACTTTACAATATTGTAGTGGTTTTTGTCATACATTGACATGAATCAGCCATGGATTTACATGTATTCCCCATCCCGATCCCCCCTCCCACCTCCCTCTCTACCTGATCCCTCTGGGTCTTCCCAGTGCACCAGGCCCGAGCACTTGTTTCATGCATCCAACCTGGGCTGGTGATCTGTTTCACCCTAGATAATATACATGTTTCGATGCTGTTCTCTCAAAACATCCCACCCTCTCCTTCTCCCACAGAGTCCAAAAGTCTGTTCTGTACATCTGTGTCTCTTTTTCTGTTTTGCATATAGGGTTATCATTACCATCTTTTAAAATTCCATATATATGTGTTAGTATTCTGTATTGGTCTTTATCTTTCTGGCTTACTCCACTCTGTATAATGGGCAGAGTGTATAAAAGTTATTTCTTTATTGATTAGATCTATATAGATTCATGGCTTCCTGTTTTATTTCATGAACTTGAATCCATTGTTATCATTACTTATTTCTGTATCAAACTCTACCTGACTTGGACAATGGGACATTGTTCTTTGAAAACATCTTTACTTCCTGGAATCTGATATTCTTAGCTCACCTTGTACTGTCTCCATCCCAGCCGTGGATTCGGCCATTTCTCCAAGGTGTCTTGTTTCCTTGGACTCCCTGGTAAAGTCCTTAGTGGATAATGGTATTTAGAAACCAAGATCTGAGGTAGCTAGTTGTACTTATTGCTATGAGGGTGTCACTGCTCCCAGGCCCTCTCAGAAGAAAAAAAAGGAAAGCATACACACCTAAACCTAGATTTATTTCTGAATATATATATATATATATATATATATATATATAGCCGTGGGTTCACAGTTCAGTTCAGTTGCTCGGTCATGTCCGACTCTTTGCGACCCCATGAACTGCAGCACGCCAGGCCTCCCTGTCCATCACCAACTCCCAGAACCCACCCAAACCAATGTCCATTGAGTCAGCAATGCCATCCAGCATCTCACATGTGACCTCCAATTCCAGTTCAAAACTTCAGAGTTTATTCTAATTTTCTCACTTCCCATACTTGTATCTTTCTCCTCCAACAGTGAGGAATTAGGTTTTATTTTTTGTTTTTGAGATATAACTCACATACTCTAAAATTCACCAGTCTAAAGTTTACAATCCACTGATATTCAGGATATTCACAAAGTTGCATAACCATCATTAGAATCTATATCTAGAGCTTTCTTATTACCCCAGAAGGAAACTGCAAATCCATTAGCAGTCACTTCCCAAATCTCTCCTCTCTCTATCCTTTGTCAAACACTAATCTGCAGTCTGACTCCACATATTTGCTTATTTGGAGTGTTACAAATGGAATCAAGCAATATGTGACCTTATCTGTCTGACTTCTTTAGTGTAGCATGGTGTCTTCACGGTTTACACATGGTGCAGCATGTGTCATTATTTCATTATTTCATCTATTGTTACGGCTGACTAACCTGCCATGTATGGGTATTTCATTTTTTGTTAATCTATTACCCTATTCCCAGGTGGTGCTAGTGATAAAGAACCCTCCAACTAACGAAGGAGTCATAAGAGATGCAAGTTCAATCACTGGGGTCAGGAAGATCCCCTTGAGGAGGGCATGGCAACCCACTCTAGTATTCTTGCCTGGAGAATCCCATGGACAGAGGATCCTCATGGGCTATAGTCCACTGGGTCTCAAAGAGCCGGACATGACAAGCAACTTAACACAGCACACACACATTCATCAGATAATAAACTGGGTTATTTTTACTTTTTTGGCTGTTATGAATAAAATGCTACTATATCATTCATTTACAGGTATTTAGGTGAACATCAGTTCAGTTCAGTTCAATCACTCAGTCGTGTCTGCCTCTTTGAGACCCCATGGACTGCAGCACACCAGGCCTCCTTGTCCATCACCAACTCTCGGAGTCTACACAAACTCATGTCCAATGAGTCGATGATGCCATCCAACCATCTCATCCTTTATTGTCCCCCTTCTCCTCCCGCCTTCAATCTTTCCCAGCATCAGGGTTTTTTCAAATGAGTCATTTCTTCACATTAGGTGAACATATTTGTATGCAATTGCTGAGCCATATGGTAATTCTATATTATATTTTTTAAAGAATTGTCAAAATGTTTTCCAAATTGTCTGCATAATTTTGCTTTCTCACCAGCAATGTAGAAGGGTTCCAATTTCTCCACATCTTCCCCAAACTGTTACTATGTTGTTTTTTAACCATAGTCATTCTAGTAGACACTAAGTGACATCTCATTGTGTGTGTGGTCTGCCTTTTACTAATAACTAATGGATAAGTTAATTGTCCCATGACCAGCTCTACCTGTTGCTTCTTGACCTGCATACAGGTTTCTCTGGAGGCAGGTAAAGTCGTCTGGTATTCCCATCTCTTATTTCCATTACTTTGAATGAATATGTCATCCCATTGCCCT
Organism: Hydropotes inermis; assembly: GCA_020226075.1. Lineage (NCBI taxonomy): Eukaryota > Metazoa > Chordata > Mammalia > Artiodactyla > Cervidae > Hydropotes > Hydropotes inermis. Next base: position 51,282,492 of record CM035293.1, read on the forward strand.
CTGGCCTCCATGGTTTCTAAAGGGAAATCAGCTGTTAATCTTGTTGAGGATCGCTCATATATGATAAGCATCTTCTTTCTTGCTGCTTTCAAGATATTCTCTTTGTCTTTGGCTTGTAGCAGTTTGATTATAATATGTACTGGTGTGAACCCTTTGAGTTTTTCCTTGGAATTTCTTGGAGGTGTAAAATGTAGTTTTTATCAAATTTGAAAAAAAATGCCAGCCATTGTTTCTTCTACTACTATTTCCATTCTCTCCCCACTCTCCATCTGGGACTCCCAGGATTCATACCTTGGTACATTTCATGGTGTTTCACAGCTCTCTGAGACTGTTTATTTTCCTTCATTTTTTTTTTCCTTTTTGTTCCTCCAGCTGACAATCCCAGTTGACCTATTGTCAGGTTTGCTGATTCTTTCTTCCACTTGCTCAGATCTTCCAGTCAGCCCTCCTAATGTTCTCATTTCAATTATTTTTGACTCCAGGATTTCTATTTGGTTCTTTTTTTAAAAATTTTTCTGTATTTTTATTAACATACTATACTTGGTGACACATTGTTCTCATGCTTTTCTCTATATATTTATTCATAGTTTTCTTTAGTTCTTTGAATATATTTAAATAGCTAATTCAAAGCCTTTATCTAGTAACTCCAATATCTGGGGTTTCCTCAAGGAAGGATTCTATAATTTCTTTTTTTTTCTTTTTTTCTTTATAATTTCTTTTTTTCCCTTGTATATAGGCTATACTTTCTCATGTCTTTGCATGTCTCTTAATTTTTCATTGAAAACTGGATGTTATAAGTAATATAACATGGCAATTCTAGATATCAAACTGCTCCTCTCTAAAGTTTACTGTTGATGTTTGTTATTGTTTTTGCTATTGCTATCTGTTTCATGACTTTTATTAACTAATTCTGAGAAATCTTTATTTGTTGCTGCGAGTGGCAACTGAAGTCCTTGCGTAGTAACCTTAACGGTCAGTTAAAAATTAGAGAAGAGGTGCAAGAATACATAGAAGAACTGTAAAAAAAGATCTTCATGACCCACATGATCACCATGATGTGATCACTCACCTAGAACCAGACATCCTGGAGTGTGAAGTCAAGTAGGCCTTAGGAGGCATCACTATGAACAAAGTTAGTGGAGGTGATGAAATTCCAGTTGAGCTATTTCAAATCCTAAAAGATGATGCTGTGGAAGTGCTGCACTCAATATGCCAGCAAATCTGGAAAAGTCAGTAGTGGCCACAGGACTGGAAAAGGTCAGTTTTTATTCTAATCCCAAAGAAGGGCAATGCCAAAGAATGCTCAAACTACTGCACAATTGCACTCATCTCGCACGCTAGTAAAGTGATGCTAAAAATTTTCCAAGCCAGGCTTCAGCAATACGTGAACCATAAACTTCCAGATGTTCAAGCTGGTTTTAGAAAAGGCAGAGGAACCAGAGATCAAATTGCCAACATCCTCCAGATCATCGAAAAAGCAAGAGAGTTCCAGAAAACATCTACTTTTGTTTTATTGACTATGCAAGAACACTGGAGCGGGCTGCCATTTCCTTCTCCAATGCATGAAAGGAAAAGTGAAAGTGAAGTCACTCAGTCATGTCTGACTCTTAGTGACCCCATGGACTGCAGCCTACCAGGCTCCTCCATCCATGGGGTTTTCCAGGCAAGAGTACTGGAGTGGGTTTCCATTACCTTCTCCTCCTTAAACAGTAAGAACCTGTAAGTCTCCTAGTCTTTGCCAAGGGGCTTTGTATATGTGCTGGGTCATATCTTCAAGATTTTGCCAGACAGCTGACAGCTTTGCCTTAGTCTTCACTTCCTTCTTGTGCAGATCCTCAAGGAAAGCATAAATAAGACCTTAAGATCTTCACAAGTTTTTCCTGAGCACATGAACAACCACAGACTCACAGCTCTCACATACATGTGGTTTTATAGATTCCCAGGAAAATGCCAGAGCTACCCATAGCACATATAATTTTATCTCATTCCCTAACTTTTCATTTCAAGCTTTTTGTTTACCCTATTGTTTATCCCAACTGTTATTCATTACCTCCAGTAATCACAAGGTTCAACAATTCCCTCTAAGTATTTCTGACAAATGCCTTTGGAAAAAAGAACTTTCAAACTGGGTAAAGGTCAAATAAAGACAGCCTCACAAGTGGGGTCTTCTGGTTAACCACCACTCAAATCAAATAATGGCAATTATCTGAGAGTAATATTCTGAAGGCTTTCCAACCCTACTGTTCCCTCTCCATCAACTTCCTGGCTGCTGGTTTCTACTGAGATTGTGGGCCTGTAATTTTCATGGCTACCACAGAGCTAGAGAGATTGAGGGCTAGCATACATTAAAATACCATAGAAAATTCCTTGGTGGTTCAGTGGTTAGAACATGGGCTTTCATTGCCATCGGCCCAGATTAAGTCCTTGGTTGGAGAAGTAAGATCCTACAAGCCATGCAGTCAAAAAAATACCATAGAGCTTATTGTTCTTACTAAGATTTAGACATCTTTTTTGAATAAATATTACCTGCACTGCTTCAAGCTTTTGGTTAATTTCTAGAGTTCTGAAAAAAAATTGACTCTGACCATTTTTATCTATTTCTTTTTTGCTTTTATAAAGGCAAGAAATTTCAGATGTCTTTACTCTGACATTTTCACTGACATCACCTTGATTTCCTAATTTTTCATATATTTACATATTTGGGCAATCTTTATTTATTACAAATCCCCCAAGCATACCACCACCTCAACCCTGTGCAGATATCTCCTCACCCCACTAGGCTCTGACATTCCATGCTAGAATACCCTACTCACCCTGTTTGGGCTCCCACCACACACAGAAAGTAATACTGCAACCTCTGACTCCCTGGACCTGTGTGGAGTCACCCTCCCTACCTTACTCCAGGTCATCGCAGCTTCCCATCCCAGCTCCTACCACTGCAGACACTTACTTTGCTCTGCCTCACATAATGATCTTAGAACTAAATTGTTCAGGAATACAAGGTGAAAGGGAACCATTTTCTTTACAAGAAAAGAGAACAAGGAATTGGAGCAGCTGAGTGACTTGCGCAAAGACACAAAACAAGTGAGGGCAGGGCAAGGAACAGACTTGGGTCAACTGACTCCCGGTCATTCAGTTCCTTTTCCATTATAATCGCTGAAATCAATGGCTGTTATTTGCACACTTTCAGAGTATTCAGATTTCAGCATAATTGTCACTTCTTGACCACACAATCTAAATAACCACCCAGTCACTTATGACCATGTCAGCCTGCCTTAATTCTTATTTCCCTCACCACTGGCATTTTTCTTTATTTGTGTGTCTCCAAGAAAAAAGACTGTGTTTTTCTTGTTCACTACTATGTCCTTAATACTTAGCCCACTGACTGCTTCATAGTTGGTGTTTCACATATATTTGCTGGACAAATGAATAAACTGTGGCATGGGGACTTACCTGGTGGTCCAGTGGCCACGACTCCACACTCCCAAGGCAGGGAGCCTGGGTTCAATCCCTGGTCAGGGAACCAGATCCCACATGGCACAGCTAAGTGTTCACAGGCCGTAACTAAGACCAGTGCAGCCAAACGAATAAATACTAAACAAAAAACAGTCTGGCACAGACTGGTTTCTTTTATAGTTTCAGAAGAGAAGCTCAAAGAGGTTAAGTGATTTTCCTAAGGTTACATGCAAGTAAAAGCCTTATTAATTAAATTAGGTTTATGTAAGTGTCAGTAACAAAACCAAAAGTTTAAACAGGCTGATGGTGTCTTATATAAAGACACGTTTTCAAGCCTTTTATAGCTGGGAGTGGCCATGTGATTAAACTCTGGCCAATAAGATGTAAGTAGGATTGGTCTGTGTAGCTTCTGGCAAGCGCCCTCAGTGGAAGGCAGTGTCTCTGCCCTCCCGTTCTCCTTCCTGCAGGCTGGAATGCAGACCTGAGCAGTCATCTTGGAGCATGGCTTGGGATGGGGGCCTCTAAAGGCAGAGAAAGAAGACAGACATCCTCGACTGGTGTGGAGTCCCACACCAGTCCCAGATCACCCAGCAAGACTTCAGAGGATAGAAAAATATATTTCTGTTATGGACTGAATTATGTCCCCCACTCCAACTCATATGTTGAAGCCCCAATCCCCATTGTGAATGTACTTGGACATAGGGCCTTTAAAGAGATAATAAGTTTAAATGAGGTCATAGGTCCCTCATCCAACATGGATTTGTGTCCTTATATGGAAAAGACACCAGAACCTCCCTCCTTGCATATGCACAGAGGAAAGGCCATATGAGGGAGGACACAGCAAGAAGACAGCCCTCTACCAGCCAGAAAGAGAGGTCTCACCAGAAACCACTTTTAATGACAACTTGATTTTAGCCTTTTTGCCTCCAGAATTCTAAGAAAATTAATTTCTTCTGTTTAAGCCACTCAGTCAGTGGTATTCTATTATGGCAGTTCTAGCAGATTAATCCAGCTTCCATCTTGTTAACTCCTTATAAATTAACATTTTGCCAGTGAGGAAAAAGGACCAGGAGGATAATGGCTGTTCAATAGCCAAGAGAAACATAGTCTGCTTGGAGACACATAGACCTATAGCTACTTGTTCATCAACAAATATTTATTAAGTGCCTCCTATGGGCCCAACTCTGTTCTAAGCATGAGTGAATACATGAGTGAATCAAAGAGGCAAAGATATCTGTCCTCTGGGAAGGCTGTTGGTTGATCAAGTTCTGTGGTTGTTGGAGGTGGGAAACAGGAGTTTAGTTGTGGACATGCTGAGTTTGAGATGTCCATCAGACATCTAAGCAGAACGAGGAACAATCAATAATAAACACAATAAATAAATAAATCATACAGTATGTGAAAAAATGATAACTATGGGACTTCCCTAGTGGTCCAGTGGTTAAGACTCTGTGCTCCCAATGCAGGGGGCCCAGGTGCAAACACCGGTCAAGGAACTAGATCTTACCTGCCCCAACAAGGATTGAAGATCCCATGTGCTACAGTAACTAAGACCCAGTGCAATCAGATAAATAAATAATTTTTTTAAAAAATGGTAAGTATGGGAGAAGGGTACCTAGAGCAGAGTAAATGGAATAAGGAGTCTGAGCTGGAAGAGAGAGTTTATTGTAATAAATAAGGTAGTTAAGGTAGACTTCACGGAGCAGATGACATTTCAATAATGACTTGAAAGAAGTCAATATCTAGGGGAAGAGAATTCTGGGCAGAGGGAACAGTAAGAGCAAAAGCCCTCAGTCTGAACAGGGAGTCAGTGTGCAAAGTGTGTTGGGAAGGACATCGGAGAGATCAGAGGCAGCTCATAGAGAGCCTCAGAACCCATTGTAAGGACTTTGCCTTTTATTTAGACTGAGCTGGGGGTCCCTGCGGGGTTTTGAACAGAGGAGGGACATGAGACCACAATCCTTTTTAAAAGGTAACTGTGGCTGGTGTGTTGAGAATGCACACAACATGAGTGGGTGCAGGAGGACCCGTCAGCAAGAACTGTTGCCAAGAATCCAGGTGAGAGAAGGTGGTGACTCAAGCAAGGTGGCCACAGGGGCAATGGTGAGAGGTGGTTAGACTTACAACATAGTTTGAAGATGGAGTAAATCAGATTGCTGACCGACTGGCTGTAAATGTGAAAGAAAGAGGAGCATCAAGGACAACTCCAAGGTTTTTACCCATGCATCTTGAATGATAAAGTTGCCGTCAACTGGAAAAAAAGGGGGGGGGGGAGGCTGCAGGGAGATCGGGTGTTTTGGAGATAGAAGGTGAACAGAAGTTCAGTTTGGGAAATCAACCAGACATCCAAAGAGAGATGTGGCAATTGGATATGCAGTTTAGAGTTCAGGAGTTAACTTCAGGGCTGGATACATAAATTTGTGAGCTGTCTGCATCTAGGTGATACAAAAAACATGAGATGAATGAGCTTCCCAAGGAAATGGGTATAGATGGGGAGGGGAAGAGAGCCAAGTCCTCTTGATAAGGAAGATCAGCAAAGAAGACTGAGAAATGTCTGGTGCGAGGAGAGAAAAAAGTAGGTACTGAGAGTTAAGTAAAGAAAAGAGAGAATATCCACCAGGTCAGACTCTGCTTGTGTTAGGTAAGTAAATGAAGGACTAAGGATAGTCCTTAGAAATTGTTTAGAAATATGGAGTTGTTGGTGGAGTGGTGGGCATGAAAGCCTGACTGAAGCAGGTTTGAAAGAGAAAAGAAAGGATTTCTCTGGGAGGGTCCAGTGGCGAAGACTCTGTGCTTCCAATGAAGGAGGTCCGTGTTCTATCCCTAATCAGGGAACTAGATCCTACCTGCCACAACTAAAGAATTCATATGCCACAGCTAAGAGTTTGCAAACTGCAACTTCAAGATCCCACAAGCCACAATGAAGACTGAAGATCCCGCAGGCCACAACTAAGACCCGGCCCAGCCAATTAAATGTTTGTAAATATATGAAATTATTTTTTAAAAAGAGAGTGCTGGTAGAATGCAGAAAGCCCTTCACAGTGAAGAGGTTTGAGGAGGAGGCGTGGAGGAAGGGTCTGTAAGCAGCCAACAGGCCCAGGAGCCCAGCTGCCCAGCTCCACGCCCAGCAGCGTAAGGGCAGTGGGAGGGAAAACAGCCACGGCTCCAGAGGGTCAGGGTCAGCAGTGTCCTGAGGAGGAGCCAAGGTCCTGTCCAAGAGAAGGAGTCAGGATACGGGGATTTTTGCTGATCGCCAATTGTGAATTCCAGAGGACACAGCAGGAGGTGAGCAGGGGCAGAGAAGGGACAGATAAGGATGTGATAGAGTCCGTGGGAGGTTACTGAGCCCAAGATAAGGGGTGACCTCAGAGTCTGGAGTCCCAGGGATTGTTGACAAACACCAGGATAAAGGGCCTCCTGCAGTGAGTCCTGGGGCTCAAGACAGATGGCTGAGGCCAGATGGAAATGGAGAGGGGGAACAAGGGGGTGTGTGGGGCTCCCTCTTTACATGAGAGGCCAGTGCTCCCTCTCACCCCCTGCTGCTGAAGGAGGAATCTGACTCCGAGTGGGGTAGTCGGTGGAACCAGATTTCATCACTTGCATCCTGGCTGCCTCTTCACCTCTCTGTGACCTAGTTTTCTCAGCCCTAATGTAGAAATATTTATCTCTAGGTGTATCATGAGGAGTAAATGACTAATCTGTGCAACCCTTCAGCAAATGGTAAACTCTCATGAGACTGACACAGTCCAGCTCATCTTTAGCCAGACCTCCTCGGGACCTCTCGGTCACGTGAGCCGAGAAATGGCCTTTCTTTGTGGGCTATGCTAGCTTGAGTTGACTTCTTTGATTCTTACAACTAAAAGATTTCTGGCAAAGACCCTATTTTTCTAATAGGGAAGAACAAATCTGACTCCATAATGGAGCTGTTTCTTTTGCTTTACAAGTTCATCACTAAAGGGATGTTGCCTAAAAGCTTAAATTATACATCATGGCCCATCTTTGGGAACCCTGCCGCCCGTGTAATGAGTGTTAAGCTAAAATACATTTGTTCAGCTTACAGGAAACATCCTGACCAGGCCCACTTGTGAATGACTGCAGAAAGGAAGAATTGAACACACCCCCTCCAGGTCGGACTTGAACCAGCAGATATTTGACCTTACTCCCACACCCTTTTTTTTTCCTTTGCTACAATGCTCAGCATGCAGGATTTTAGTTTCCCAACCAGGGATGAAACCCATGCCCCCTACAGTGGAAGCTCAGAATCCTAACCACTGGACCACCAGGGAACTTCCTGTTCCCTTTTAATATAAAAGAAGCCTGAATTAGAATTCAGGGGAGATGGTTCTTTGGGACACTAGCCCACCATCTTCTCGGTCTGCTGGCTTTCTGAATAAAGTCTCTATTCCTTGTCCCTACAATTTGTCTCTCAACTTATTGGCCTGTCACGCAGTGAGCAGTACAAGTTGGACTCAGTAACATTTTGATCTCCATTACGCAGATGAGGAAACTAAGAATCAGAGAGGTTAAGTTGGCTGCTCGAAGACACACAAAGATTTGTACACAAGTCCATCTGACCTGCCAGTCTGCTCAAAAACAGCCAAACTACCCCCAACTCAAACCCCAAGTGCCCAGGATCTTTTCTTATTTCTAATCAAGTGTCCTCCTCCCAGGGGGACTCTGCAAAGACCAAGACTGGACATTTTGAGAGTAAAGGGGGACCGGTTTGGCAACTTCCCCACCTTGGGCGGATCACCCCGGAGAGGAGTTTAGTGAGTCACAGGCCACGCTTGAGAGGATTAACTTTCACATGGTCCAGTGGTCCAGATCCCAGGTCCACGCTTTCTGGAACGTGGTGAGCAGAGGACAAGTGGAGAGGTGTTCTGATGGGCGCACGTCGTATCCAGGACAGGACAAGCTGAAAGACGCAGGAGCCCAGGGCTTCAATCTCAAGAAAGGGATGCTAGGTTACATTTTCCCCGCTACCCACGCCTCCTGCCCTATACAGGCAGACCTCATTTTACTGTACTTCACTTTATTGTGCTTCGATGATAATTTGTCCCTTAAAAACTTGAAGGTTCATGGCAACCCTCTATCGAGCAAATCTACGGGCACTATTTTTCCAGCAGTATTATTTTTTAATTTAGTTATGTTCATCTTTTTCTTTAGTCGCGTACAGTTGTGAGAGCTGAACCGTAAAGAAGGCGCGGTGCTGAAGAATTGATGCCTTCGAACTGTGGTTCTGGAGAAGACTCCTGAGAGTCCCTTGGACAGCAAGATCAAACCAATCAATCTTAAGGAAAATCAACCCTGAATACTTCTTGAAAGGACCGATGTTGAAGCTGAAACTCCAGCATTTTGGTCATCTGATGAGAACAGCCGACTCATTGGAAAAGTTCCTGATGCTGGGAAAGATTGAGGGCAGAAGGAGAAGAGGGTGTCAGAGGATCAGGTGGCTGGATGGCATCGCTGATGCAATGGACATGAACTTGGGTGAACTCCAGGAGACGGCCAGGGACAGGGAGGCCGAGCATGCTGCAGTCTATGGGGTCACAAAGAGTCGGACACACTGGGTGACTGAACAACAACATTCATTACACGCTCAACAGACTATAGTAAGGTGTAAATGTAACTTTTATATATGCACAGTGAAACAATAAAATTCTTATTGCCATATTTGTTTTATTGCAGTTGTCATTTTGGAAATGTTTTAGAAAATATTTTAGAATCATTTATAAGAAACGCATAGAAGTGAAATATAAATACAAAAAGAAACATCAGACTTGAGGACTAGGGAAACCCTTAACTAGACTGCAGGACCACATGCCAAATGTTCTATTCCCGAGTTGCTGTGGTTGAACTGCCTGGTGGCCAAAGCAAAATGGGAAACTATAGTTATGAAGTTCAGAATACTTGAGTCATGTGGACAGACAAAGACTGGCTGAGAGTAAACAAAACTTTTCCCAGCACTTAGCTCAAAAAGAAAATTTTCACGCATGTGTACAAATGACCCTGAATGGCATCATACATGGTGTCCCTGGCCACATCCTTGAATGTACAGGCTGTAATGGGTTTCCTAAGCCTACTTCCTGGAGTAGCTTTTGAAGAAGACAACAGAACAGTTACAAATACAATTTAATGAGAGCCTTTAGAAAGCAGAGTCAAGTACAACTTTCTAATGACTTTGCTTGATCCAATAGCATTTCCTAAACTGTGTTCCTCAGAACCCCTGAGTGGTACACAGTAATAAGTGTTCTATTAGAGCTCCACAGGAAATAAATTGGAGATAAAATCAGGATTAAACAAAATCAAGCCTGTTTTTTTGACTGCAGAATTTTTAGGAGTATTTAATACTTAAGTGTCCGTGTGAATCTCCAATTTTAGGTGAAGGATGGATAATTTTCCATATTCATGGACCCCTCCTCTCCACTTATCCCCAGTTTTTTTCAGAAGTGCCTTTTAGACGCTCATAGAGGGACTTCCCTGTTGGTCAAGTGCTTAAGAATCCACCTTCCAATACAGGAGACACAGATTCGATCTCTAGTCAGGGAACTAAGATCCCACAGGCCGCAGAGCAACTAAGCCTGTGTACCACAGCTAGAGAAGCCCACACACCGAAATGAAGACCCAGAGGGTGAGGGTGAGGACTCCTCACAACCTGTGAGACGCTCTGTCTTCACCCAGGGGGCCAGGTGTGCTCCCCCAGAGCCCGGGCCAGGGGCAAACGTGGGGTTCCCTGTGATTAGCTGCGTGGAATTGAGGGAGCAGCTAAGGGAATACAGACTCAAAGACATACCAGCTGTGTCCCAGGAGGCAGTCAGAAGCGGGTCAAGGGAGAATTCCAAATTGAAGGGTTCATCAGAGCTAGCCAGAGAGGTGGGGGAGGGTGGGACAGGAAAGGAAGTCCAGAGGTGGCAGTGAGAAATGGGCCTAGACACTAGAGTCATTCCAAATTCAAAGAAAATGTGGTCTTAGGGGCTTGTCGCCTGATTTCTATAACCCCAGGCATAGATGCGTTGGGATAATTCTGAGTCAGACAGAAGTGGTCTCATCTATTGCTCATTAGTTGATGGTTCCAAGCTTCAGGTCTTTAATCAGGTTCATAAAAAACTTGGCATAAATCCAAGTTCGGGACCCAAACCAGCAGATGATCCTCAGCCAAAATGGCAGATTGAGGAGATATCGTGCATATTTGAAAGGTTGAAAAGGCCAGATATAAAAAGTGCATGTCCCAGAATGCACACACTCTGAAAGTCATAGGACTCTCGCTAACAGCGGGAAATGGAAACAACCTAAATAGTCCACTTGTGGGAATTGAACATTCTTAAAGTTTATTTTTTAATTACACTTTTTTTTTAACTTCACTTTGAAGGATGTGGAATCCTAGTTCCCCGAACAGGGACTGAACTCGTGGCCCTGCATTTGAAGCACAGAGTCTTAACCACTGGACAGCCAGGGAAGTCCCTAGAATATAATAATAAATTCAAGATACCATACAACCTTCATGAGGATGTGATGGTGCTAATTAATCTGGGAAAAGATATATGTAAAGTATTCATTAAAAATACAGATCACCAAAATATAATAGCAGAGTCCCATTACATGCAGAAAAAAAACATTTTTTTTTGCATAAGCGTGCACAGAAAGAAGGCTAAAGGAAGGTGTATTCAGATTGACAACTGGTTCTCCGTGGACTGAGAGACCGCGGCTTACTAATACCTCCTCCAATACATTCATCAGTAATTCCTCTTTTTCTTTTTACAGTAAGCATGGATCTGTTTTTACATAATTATTTTTTAAAAACAAGTGGGAAATTCTTTAAATCCATCAGTATTCCTTTAGGTTTGTTTTACAGTAAGAATGTTTTTTTTTTTTTTTTTTTTTTAATGTAACTAGGTTTTAAAAGCAAGTGGGAAAGCACACCATGTTTCCAGCCTCCCGCAGTTGGTACCCGAAGCCCTCCCTGTCTCTCTTGCATGATCCCTCCCTCTCCACCCTTACCTTCATCATCCTGTTAGCGTCATTAGGATAGTTCCAGATCCTGTTCCTCTAGGTCCCTGCTGACCCATCCACCCTCAGACACACAGACACTTTGAGAAGGACAGAGGCACAGCCAGCCATGTTCCGAGGAGCACAGAGGCAGGAATTCTGGACTAACTGGGTGAGTGAAGACACCAGCCAGCCTGGGGTGAGGAGGGAAGCGGGGGTGACGGGGTGTTTGCTGGAACACAGCTCTCTGGGGCCACCGGGGTGTGCCATGAGAGTGGCTTGTCCAAGATCGGAGGTCAGGCAAGGGTCAGGCCATTTGTCCCTGACATCAGTGACTCATGATGTCACTGCCCTCTCGTGCCTTTGCCAGTGAATCTGATACAAGATCTAAAGCTCACATCAGAAATGTCTTTGCAGGACACGGGTCTGTGATTACCTGCCTGGTGGGATTTCCAAGATGGTCCATCAAGAGACCTGGCTCTGGTCTCCCCACTCACAGCGGACTCTGAACCTGCACCCTCACTGAGGCTGTCCTGCTCAAACTCCTTACACCCCCAGGGCTGTGCAAAGCACAGGATGAAAGAAACTGCATTACAGAAGGCGGAAAAAAGTTTTACTGAGAATTAATGAGTTCACATTTGCACAGAAATTTTAAAAGTTATATTTTATCTGAAGATTTGGAAGGACTCAATTTTCTTTCTAAAAAAATTTTTACTGGAGTACAGTTACTTAACAATGCTGTGTTAGTTTCTGCTATAACAGTGAAGTGAATCAGCCATCATTCAGTGAATCAGCAATCATTCAGTAGTGTCTGACTCTTTGGGACCCCATGGACTGCAGCATGCCAGGCCTCCCCTGTCCATCACCAACTCCCAGAGCTTGCCCAAACTCATGTCCATCGAGTTGGTAACGCCAGCCATCTCATCTTCTGTCATCCCCTTCTCCTCCTGCTTTCAATCTTTCCCAGCATCAGGGACTTTTCTAATGAGTCAGTTCTGGCCAAAGTACTGGGGCTTCAGCTTCAGCATCAGTCCTTCCAGTGAATATCCAGGACTGATTTCCTTTAGGATGGACTGGTTTGATCTCTTTGCAGTCCAAAGGACTCTCAAGAGTCTTCTCCAACACCACAGTTCAAAAGCATCAATTCTTCAGTGCTCAGCTTTCTTTATGGTCCAACTCTCACATCCATACATGACTACTAGAAAAACCATAGGCTTGACTAGATGGACCTTTGTGGGCAAAGTAGTCTCTGCTTTGTAATATGCTGTCTAGGTTTGTCATAGGTTTTCTTCCAAGAAGCAAGCATCTTTTAATTTCATGGCTGCAGTCACCATCTGCAGTGATTGTGGAGCCCAAGAAAATAGTCTGTTACTGTTTCGATTGTTTACCCATCTATTTGCTGTGAAGTGATGGGACCAGATGCCATGATCCTAGTTTTTGAATGCTGAGTTTTAAGCCAGCTTTTTCAATCTCTTCTTTCACTTTCATCAAGAGGCTCTTTAGTTCCTCTTCTTTTTCTGCTATTATGGTGGTGTCATCTGAAAATCTAAGGTTATTGATATTTTTCCTGGCAATCTTGATTCCAGCTTGTACTTTATCCAGCCTAGCATTTCATATGATGTACTTTGCATATAAGTTAAATAAGTAGGGTGACAATATACAGCCTCAATGCACTCCTTTCCCCATTTGGAACCAGTCCATTGCTCCATGTCCGGTTCTAACTGTTGCTTCTTGACCAGCATACAGATTTCTCAGGAGGCTAAGGTGGTCTGGTATTACCACCTCTTAGAGAATTTTCCACAGTTTATTGATATCCCCATAGTCAAAGGCTTTAGCGTAGTCAATGAAGCAAAAGTAAATGTTTTTCTGGAATTCTCTCGCTTTTCTATGATCCAACAGATGTTCGCAATTTGATTTCTTGTTCCTTTGCTTTTTCTAAACTGAGCTTGAATATCTGGAAGTTCACGGTTCAGGTACTGTTGAAGCCTGGCTTGGAGAACTTTGAGCATTAGTTTGCTAGCATGTGAGATGAGTGCAATTGTGCGGTAGTTTGAACACTCTTTGGCATTGCCTTTCTTAGGGACTGGAATGAAAACTGACCTTTTCCAGTCCTGTGGCCACTGCTGAGTTTTCCAAATTTGCTGGCATATTGAGTGCAGCACTTTCACAGCATCATCTTTCAGGATTTGAAATAGCTCAGCTGGAATTCCATCACCTCCACTAGCTTTGTTTGTAGTGATGCTTCCTAAGGCCCACTTGACTTTGCACTCCAGGATGTCTGGCTCTAGGTGAGCGATCACACCATCGTGGTTATCTGGGTCATGAAGATCTTTTTTGTGTAGTTCTTCTGTGTATTCTTGCCACCTCTTTTTAATATCTTCTGCTTCTGTTAGGTCCATGCCATTTCTGTCCTTTATTGTGTCCATCTTTGCATGAAACGTTCCCTTGATGTCTCTAATTTCCTGGAAGAGATCTCTAGTTTTTCCATTCTATTGTTTTCCTCTATTTCTTTGCACTGATTACCCAGGAAGGCTTTCTTATCTCTCCTTGCTATTCTTTGGAACTCAGCATTCAGATGGATAAATCTTTCCTTTTCTCCTTGGCCTTTCGCTACTCTTTTTTTCTCAACTATTTGTGAGGATTCCTCAGACAACCATTTTCCCTTTTTGCATTTCTTTTTCTTGGGGGTGGAATCAGCCATCTATATATGTATACCCCCTTTTTTGGATTTCTTTCCCGTTTAAGTCACCACGAAGTGCTGAGTGGAGCTCCTTGTGTATCCAGTCTGGTCCCACCAGTTATTTGTTTTACATATTCTTGTTTAGCTGCTAAGTTGTGTCCTACTCTTTGCAACTCCATGGACTACATCCCTCCAGGCTCCTCTGTCCGTGGGATTTCCCAGGCAAGAACACTGGAGTGAGTTGCCATTTCCTTCTCCAGAGGATCTTCCCAACCCAGGGATCAAACCCACGTCTCCTGCATTAACAGGAAGATTCCTTATTATGGAGCCACCAGGGAACCCCACTTTGCACATAGTAGGGTATATATGTCAATCCCAATCTCCCACTTGGTATCCCCACTTGGTATCCCCTCTTCAGGCTATGCCCCAAATCCTGCCCTCTGTCACTTCTCTTTAAGAAACACTGGCTAAGCAGATCATCAGAATGTCTTATCTCTGTGTCCCATTGTGAGATCAGTTACACTGAGGTCAAAGACATAGCAAGGTGTATAAATTACCCAGTCTGCCCTGAGCAGGGTTTGATGGAGGTGGGGCCTTAAGTAATCTCCCACGATTTCTTAGTTTTTTCTTAGATTTCTTAGATTTTCTCGAAGTGAGAAACTGAGTGTCAGTGAAGTTGAGAAGACTTGTCAGAAGCCGTGCAGCTAGTAACGTGACAGGAGCCGGCTGCCTAACTATAAAACCAGTGTAAGAGGTTAAGCCAAGGAACCTTCATGAACTTTCACTTTCTACTTTATATATTTCTATAATACTTGAGCTGTTAAACTCAATATGTGTTTTCTTCACAGTAGCTGCCCAACAACATCAAACGTTATTCTTTAAACACTAACCCCAAATAACTTTCCTTGGTCTGACTTCAACTTCCCCTAGCTACCTTCCTGAATATTTGGCTTCCCAGTATTCTTGCTTGGAGAACTCCATGGACAGAGGAGCTTGGCAGGCTATAATCCATGGGCTCGCAAACAGTCTGACATAAATGAGCACCTATTACTACTCACTCAGAGCTGGCTAGGGGCTTCCCAGGTGGTGCTAGTGGTAAAGAATCTCTCTGCCTGACAATGCAAGAGACATAAGAGAAGCAGGTTCAATCCCAGGGTCAGGAAGATCTCCTGGAGGAGGGCATGGCAACCCACTCCAGTGTTTTTGCCTGGAGAGCCCATGGACAGGGGAACCTGGTGGGCTACAGTCCACAGGGCCACACAGAGTTGGACGTGACTAGTGACTTAGCACATTCACAGGGCTGTCTAGCAGAGAGGGGGGCGTCACCAGCCAAGCTGACTGAACTCTGTTGTCCACCTAATTTTCTATTTCTTATTATAAATGAATGCAGCTCAACATATTTCTTTTTTCTCCTATCTCAACCCTCCCTAGGGTCTAGCAAACAGAAAGGAGATTTATATAATGCATGTCAAAGCAGAGAAGAGACACAAAGTCTTTTTTGGCACAATAACCCACAGGCCTTAGTTCTCTCTTGGCCATGTACACTTTGGTTGTCCATGTCAGATAGCAATTAAAGGCTTCTTTTCTTCATCTATTGCTATGTTACTCAAATGATTTTCCCTTACAAGGGACAGAAAAATCCAACTCAAGCTGACTTAAGAATAAAAATCCAGGTGGATTTTATCAATTATTATAACTAACAAATAAAATAAAATAAAATCTGAAGATTTCTGGCTTCAGGTATGGCTAGATCCAGGCATTCAATGTCATCAGACTTTTTTCTGATTCTTTTCTCATCTTTCTTTTGTGCCACACAGTGTGGTCCTGGTAACTAAGGGTTCTATCCTCTAGTTTGGAAAGAGAAACTTGTCAGTCATTCCAACAAAAGTCCCAGAGTTGAATCTCGTTGTTTTGGCTTAGCTCACATGCTGAAGTCTGAACCACTTCTTTTAGCCTGTGGGGTGAATATGCTGATTGGCCTGCCCTGAATTACATCACCTCCCAGCTCCGGCAGAGCTGCAAATCACATAGAATGAACATGGAGAGCAGCAGTTACCCCAAAGACAGACAGGCCACTATAGAAGCAGAAATGGATGTTGGGCCTGGGGAGGAAACATGCTAGATCTGAGCCACCCTCCAGCTTGATCTGGGGGAGAGCAGAGTAGAAAGAGATAACTGTCACACTGAAGGTGGAGGAGGGGAAACGTGATGACAGGGGGTACAGTGGAGAAGTGGATTTCAGAGACAGAGGGCCCGGGGGGCCTGAGGCAGGAGAGCAGAGCCTGCCCCTTGGAACAGGGACAGCGCTGATTCAGAGGAGCTGGACCCTGAGGACCTCAGCAGCCGACAGGAGCAGTGAAGGAGGACCAGGCTCATGCTTCTGGATTCAGCGTGGCCTCGGAGAGAATACTTTGAAGAAGTGGATTGTTTCACCCCACTCTCTGATATTCAGGGCAAGGCAACAGAATCACACTTTTTTTTCTCAGACTTTAACTTTTTTGTTATAGTAGGTTTACAATGTCTTGTTAGTTCCTGTTGTATAGCGAAGTGATACGGTTATATATATATATAAAGCTTTTGTTGTTTGCTTTTGAATTGTGGTGCTGGAGAAGACTTTTGAGAGTCCCTTGGACAACAAGGAGATCAAACTAGTCAATCCTAAAAGCCATCAACCCTGAATAGTCATTAGAAGGTCTGATGCTGAAGCTGAAGCTCCAATACTTTGGCCACCTGATGCGAAGAGATGACTCATTGGAAAAGACCCTGATGCTGGGAAAGGTTGAAGGCAAAAGGAGAAGAGGGAGGCAGAGAATGAGATGGTTAGATAGTGTCACCGACTCAATGGACAAACTCATTTGAGCAAACTCTGCGAGACAGTGCAGGACAAGCCAGCCTGGCGTGCTGCAGTCCACGGGGTCACAGAGTCAGACACGACTTAGTGAATGAACAACAACAAAACAACTTGCTTGTTTTTACCGCACCAAGTGGCATGTGGGATCTTCATTCCCCAACCAGGGATCAAACCAGCGCCCCCTGCATTGGGAGGATGGAATTTTAACCACTGGACCACCAGGGAAGTCCTGGGAATCACGATTTCTTAACTGCCACGCAGTGTGTATCTGTCAATCCCACATGAGTCCTGTTAACTGGAGTCAGCTGCCTAAAGGCCAGTTGCCTCCACACCAACAGACGAGACCGAGTTCCTGGACCCAAGAAGCTGGGACCCCGACCTTGGGCACTGGTAGATCCCCGGGGTCCTGGCCCCACGGAAGGCCCCTCGGCGGGCGGCCAGCAGGTCTGCCCTGACCACACCCCGCCTTTGCTTCCAGGCCTCAGCAGCGCCGTCCTTCCAGGGCCGTGCCAAGATGCAGGGCGATCAGAGGTGAGGACTCTGTCACGAGGCTCGGCGCCAAGGAGGCCAAAATAAACAGCAGCTGTTCGTGTGACTCCTGGGTCTGCAGTGTGTCTGCACACGGCAAACACACCTATTGTTCCGTCCGTGACATTCATGGCTCGGGAATCAGGAACAGTTAACACAACTACCGTGACTGTGAGGGAACGGATGGCCGTGACAGGTGGTAAACACTGCTGAGCTGTTGAGGTTTTACTGGGCTTGGCTGGGCTTTCTCCCTCTGACACTCAGAATACTTTTCCCACCACTTCTCTCTTCTTCACAAGGCGGCCTGCTTGCAAATGGACTCAAAGTGAAAACTTTTTCCCACTGATCCTGACATCCAAAACCTTTCATGGAGATCACCCATGGCAATGTTTCTCCAAGCAGGGTCCCCCCAATCCACCTGGGTTAGAATCATGATGACATTTATAAATGGGGCAAATTCTGAGATTTCCATCTGGACCTTGCTGACTCTCATCTCTGGGTCTGGGGACCTGGAAACTTGTATTTTGAAAGGTTCCTGGGAGGACCTCCCTGGTGGTCCAGTGGCTAAGAATCTGCCTTCCACTGTAGCGGACTCAGGTTCAATACCCACTTGGGGAACTAAGATCCTACATGTTGTGGGGCCACTAAACCCAAGCGCTGCAACTGGAGAGAAAACCCACACACCACAAGCGAGACCTGATGCTGTTCAGTCAAGAGGCTGTGTGTCTGCCTCTTTTGTGACCCCACGGACTGTGGCCCACCAGACTCCCGTCCATGGGATTCTCCAGGCAAGAATACTGGAGTGGGTTGCCATTTACTTCTCCAGGGGATCTTCCTGACCCAGGGATCAAACCCGCATCTCCTGCATGGCAGGGGGATTCTTTATTGTTGAACCACCATGCAAGTCCAAGACCTGACATAGCCCTAAATAAAAAAAAATTTTTTTAAGAGATTCCTGGGATGGGGTGGTGGTGGTGGTGATTCTAATACATCCTGAAGCTCACAAGTCGTAGCCCTTCGGGCACTTGTGACGCACCAGCCCCAACAGGAAAATCCTGATTCCCGCACTGGCCCTCCCTGCCTCCGTGGCCTTTCTATCAGGCAATTCAAAGTCTCCTGCCAGAGAGTTACTGATTAACCCTAGGTTTCAAGGAAAGAAATAACAATAACTCAAGGGACAATGTGAGCCAAGAAACAAGCCGAGCAGCCCTGGGAGAGTGGTGGCAGACAGCTGAAGACGAGAAGGAGGCGGAGGAGGCTCCAGCCACCCAGCCTGCGGCCAGACGGCCTTCGGGTCCTAGCAACACCCACTGATTTCTGCCTGTCGATGCCCAGGCCGTGAGCTGCCCCGTCCTGGGGGCTCCGGTGCCGAGAATGGCCTGCCCCGAGATACCGCGGCAGCCCCAGGCGGTCTGCCAAGAAGCCACCCCCTCCGACCCCGCGGGCCGCGCTGGAGGTCCTGGGGGCCCCACGGAGGGCGACCTGGAGTGCCTGGTGTGCCGGGAGCCCTACAGCGGTGCCCGGCCGCCCAAGCTGCTGGGCTGCCAGCACGCCTTCTGCGCCGTCTGCCTGAAGCTGCTGCTCTGCGTGCAGGACGACGCCTGGTCTGTGCCCTGCCCGCTGTGCCGCACAGTCACGGCCGTCTCCGGGGGCCTCGTCTGCACCCTGCGCGACCAGGAGAACGTGCTGGCGCGGCTGGCCCGGCCGGGCCTGGAGGTGCCGCTCCGTCCGCAGCGCCTGGCGAACCCTGCCACCCTGACGGCGGGGCAGCCCAGCGCGGCCGCAGAGGAGGAGCAGGACGCGGTGAGCGCCAACCGCGCGGCGGCTCGGCGCCTGGCCGCGCACCTGCTCCTCCTGGTCCTGCTCGTCGTCCTCATCCTGCCCTTCATCTACCCCGGCGTCATCCGGTGGGTGCTCAGCTTCCTCGCCACCCTGGCGCTGCTGCTGGCTCTGCTTTTCTGCTCTCACCCCGGCCACCGCGGCGGCTGCGGGCCCTCCGCCAGGACGCTCTTCTGCAGGGAGCAGAAACCCAGCGAGATCGCCTCCATCGCCTGAGCGAGCTCCGACCGGGCGGAGTCGGGGGTCCCTTCTGCCTCCGCAGCCCGCTTACCGTCACAGTGAACAGAGGAAGCGGTTTGCAGCCGACCGGCTCCCTTGGGAGAGGAAATGCCGGATGGACCGGCTGGACTTGCCAGCCAACGCCAGAACGGCTGTCTTGGGTCAAGAGCAGTGCTTCTGGACAATATACCAACGCCTGCCACGGGTATAGCATAGCTATTAATAAACTCTTTGGGGATGGGGAAGGAACAACTTGACTGCAACTAAAGAAGGGGGTCTCCCGTTCCTTTTAGTCCAATGCCCCTGACTTTTCTTTCTATATCTGGATGAAAAGTATTGAAATATTAATGGTATTGTAGAACAAATAGAACTGGAACTCCTTTTTTTTTTCTCAATTTCTCCCCCACCCCCACCCCCCGCCCTTTCTTTCTTTTGGTTTGATTTTGTGTGTTTGGGTAGCTAGCTTCTGTTTCTGGCTGTGACCTTTTTTCCCTCCTGGGAAGTCAGAGCCTGCAGAAAGTCCTCCTGTGCTCTCCCTGACGCTGTCTGTCTGATGCCCATCTCGCCTCTCCAAAGGGCCTGGTGGCCCAGGTCTCCCACTGACCTGCTCCCAGGGATCGAGAGGGAGACATTGTGCACAGGAGTGGCTCTCCTGCTGCGGCAGGGGCATGCCCACATTTGGCTGGCAGAGTTGGGGAGGAGTGGAGAGGACCCCCCAGTGGATCTGGGAGTTGCTCCCTGCAGCTCCACCAGGATTTCTCAGCTCCGTGTCATCAGGCCCTAACTTAACAGAGAATCCCAGGGCTACAAGGACCCCCCTCCAATGGTGGGTCCAGCTGCCCACCTGAAGCACACAACCCCACACTCTTCAACCAAATCTTTATGGTTGTTGTTTTCTCTCTTATTGAACCCCGATGCCCAGCTGGAATTTTGCCGTAAAGATAAGAGGCCCTATAAATGCAACGGTCCTTTCAAATAACCCCATCTTTCCCACCTTGCCTGGGGAGTCACAGTCATCTGAAAGACTCTCGCGTCTTCTCTTGACCATTTCTGCTCCATAAAAGAGAGGAGACTTCTGCTGGAGGGAATGACCTTCCATGGTTTCCGGAGTCAGGCACCAGCCAGGGGGTGCAGGGTGGTGAAAAATGGGAGATGTTGCATGATATCCTTCCAAAGACCCCATAGTTGAGAGGCAGACTTGAAACCTCAGAGGAGTTCATTGAGTCCAATCCACCATCCCTCCCAGGTCCCCTTTCCTGACAGTTACTGTGTGTGTGTTGTTGTTGAACCAAGCCTTCTGGTTCTCTGAGCTTCATTTCCCCCAAAATGAGCTAGTAGGACTGGATTATTCCTAAGTCTCCTGAAACCCAGAAACTGACGGCACTGCTGGGCTCCCGAAGAATGAACAACGGTCATAGCCCCTCTGGAGTCACATACAGAAAAGTCAGGGTATAAGTCTGTATGCAATTAGCTCTTGCAATCTGCAAACAAAATCTTCCTTTTTTCTTACAAGATGCTTTCAGGGCAACTCTGTGACACCCACGCTTTGGCCTTGTTAACTCCAGGTACTGGGAAGGAGTGTGAGTGACTGTGTGTGGGTGTCCCCATCCTTTTAAGCCAAGGCCAAGTGGGCCTGGAGAACACCTTGTCTCCCCAGGATGAATAAATGAGAAGAATTGTTTGGCATTTCCAGAACTGGGCTGGGGCATGTGCAGTTTGGGAGGGTAGCCGGTAGGTTAGGGAAGGAACATTCTTTCCTCATTCACCTCTACTCCCATTCCATCTTGTTCTTGGACCCTCCACCAAGGTTCCCATTGCTAATAACAGCACCATTTCTACCAAAGTAACGGTGGGCTCATGTTTACTGAGTGCTTACCATGCACCAAACACTACATTAGCTGCTCTGTGTCCATTATCTAGTTGAATCTTCATAACAACTTTATGAAGAAGAGACCACCACGCCGAAGAGAAGCCTGAGGATCGGAGAGGTCAATTCATCTGCCTGAGGTTGCTCAGCCAGCCACTGCCAGAGCTCCCTAGGAGATTAATTCGGGTTCTTTCTTCTCCAGTATACTGCCTCCTTTGCGTGCGGTTCCAAAGCAACCAGGAAGCTGGTCACTGCTAGTGGGTTTGCGGGGCAGCATAGGAAACTAACCTCTGGAGTCTTCAAACTCCAGTAGTCAGGTCCTCAGAGAGGCCAGACTAGCATCTATTCTAGCCTCTATTGTCTATGCTAAAGAGAAAGAACAGAAAATTATAAACTGTGATGGCCTTCCTCACTCTTGCCACCCAGTGCCAGCCTCCCCTGAGGGGAGCCGTGTTGGCACACAGACCCCACCAGCGTGCCCTCTGTCCTCACGTTTCTGTCCCTTTGTCCTGAAGCCCACCTTGAGTACCTCTTGGCTCCTGGCAGTGTTGGGAGAGAGGGCACCGGAAGCTAATGTCAGCCCAGGCTTCTCCGGAGAGAAACAGAGGAGACAGGCGGTGCTGCAAAATGATGTGAGTGGAAGAAACCAGAGAGGCGGGCCGGGGCTCAAAGCCAGGCTCAGACCAGTGTGCGGCCAGCCAGACTCACAGAACTTTTCTGAGCCGTGCTCTGCTGTGAAATAGGGCAGGGTGCCACCCGCCTTCCAGGGGGCTCCTGGGCTTTCAGAGTGCTGCTGGAGGGACTTCCACAGTGGCCTGGTGGTCTGCATTCCCCGTGCCAGGGGCCTGGGTTCGTTCCCTGGTGAGGGAGCTAATACCCACAATGCCTCAAGTAAGAGTCCTCATGCCTCAGCTAAGATCTGGTGCGGCCAAATAAATAAATAAACATTTTTTTAAAAAGACCCCCAAAACAAAATGCTTGTGATGGCCTGGATGGGAGGGGAGCTTGGGGGAGAATGTATACACACACATGTATGGCTGCATACCTTTGCTGTTCATCTGAAACTATCACAACATTGTAGTTTTGTTTTGTTTTGTTTCTTAAGAGCTACTGAATGAGAGTCCCATGTCCTAACAGGCTGGCTTTCACATCAGTCACTGAGGGGCCTGTTTAGTGTGACAGAGGGCAGGGGCCCAGCCTTGGTAACGGGGTGGAGAAGCTCGTCCAGGGTAGGAGCACTGTCCAGAACAGGCCAATATGGTGGCCAATTTTATGCTTAGGTCCTCAGGATGGACAGGAATTTCAGAGAGAGGACAAATTCCAACCCCTTCAGCCCCGTCTCCCTATTCTGTGGCCTTAAAGTCAGACATAACCTGGCTTGAATTGTAGCTTTCTCACTCAGAAGTCACCACACCTTGCTGCATCTCAGATTCCTAACCCATGAAACAGGTTTCATAGAGCTGTCTGGGAATTAGTTTAAAAAAAAAAATCCAAGTTTGAGCATTTAGGATTATAAGGAAGTAAAGAAGAAAGAAAGAAGACAAGAAGAGATGGATTGAGTTTCAGAAAGCCCTAACAGGAATGATGAGTGCAGACTCTTTATTTTATTCAATCTTATTAATGAGGACATGGATTAAAACCTGGACACTAGAGACTTCCCTGGTGGTGCAGTGGCTGAGACTCCGCATTCCCAGTGCACGGAACCTGGGTTCAATCCCTGGTCAAGGAATTGGATCCCATGTGCTGCAACTGAGACCCAGCTGCTATAAACAATAAATAAATATTAAAAAAAAAAAAAACCTGAACACTAGAATTTACCTCCTCCATTGACCAGCCTCAACATCAGCAATGTCTTCAGTAATATAAGAAAACAATCACCCCTAACATGGTCTGTATGCACTGAGTGAAGTGTATTACATATGATATCACATCTGCTATAAGATTCAGTTCCGTTCATTCGCTCAGTCGTCTCCAGCTCTTTGCAACCCCATGGATTGCAACATGCCAGGCTTCCTTGTCCATCACCAACTCCCAGAGCTTACACAAACCCATGTCCATCAAGTCGGTGATGCCATCGAACCATCTTATCCTCTGTCATCCCCTTCTCCTCCTGCCCTTAATCTTTCCCAGCATCAGGGTCTCTTCCAGTGAGCTGGCTCTTTGCATCAGGTGGCCAAAGTATTGAAGCTTCAGCTTCAGCATCAGTCCTTCCAATGAATATTCAGGACTAGTTTCCTTTATGATTGACTGATTTGATCTCCTTTCAGTGCATGAGACTCTCAAGAGTCTTCTCCAGCACCACAGTTCAAAAGCATCAATTCTTCAGCGCTCTGCTATAAGGTAGGTGCTATTATTAATTAACTCCAAGTTACCAATAGGGATGCTGAGGCACAGAGAGAGGTTAAGTAACTTGCTCAAGATCACACAGTAATGTGTCTGCCAAGAGCAGACAGCAGAAGTCCAATTCCAGAGTTTAGACTTTGAGTCACTTTACTGTATCAGATGAAACACTCCTGGCACTTTGTAAGCACAACAAGGTATGTGAGCCCATGGCCTGAAGGGTAAAAAATTAAGAGGCGGCATTCCCCGTTTGGCTGGGGGACTCAGGGGATGCCAGGGGGAGAAGCTTGTGGAAGGTCACCTGCCCCATTACCTACAGCCGGGTTCTCATCTCAGCCTGCAGCACCTATTCATCATTGGAAGCTCTTTCAAATGACTGGAGGGAGCGTTGCAGTCTTTGCTGGAACAATGAATTCTTTGCGGCAGTGGAAAATATTTCCAGGAATGAAGGACCTTCCTGCAGTCTCTCAGGCTATGGGAAGAGCACGGAGCACATTCAAGGAGAAATTAGATCTGAGCTCCTGAATCTGCCTAGAGCTGTTCACACAAACTTT
The DNA here is from genome assembly GCA_020226075.1 of Hydropotes inermis. Lineage (NCBI taxonomy): Eukaryota > Metazoa > Chordata > Mammalia > Artiodactyla > Cervidae > Hydropotes > Hydropotes inermis. The sequence continues at coordinate 51,306,812 of CM035293.1, forward strand.
ATATTCTTGCCTGAGAACCTTGAAGTTACTTTCTTCAAGGAGACTATTTCTTGAGTCAGTAGCAAACTCTGAGAATTCAGGACACCACGGAATCAAAGATCCGTCGGTGCATTTACGCAACAAATATTTATTGAAGGTCTGCTCTGTGCCAGGTACTGAACAAGATATTTAATCTTATTTGATAAGAAACTTTGATGAAAAAGGGAAACTAATGGGTACAAAGTTGAATTGTGTCCCTTCTCCCCCAAAATATATGTTGAAGCCCTAATCTCCACCACTTATTTATTTTTTGCTTTTCTAATAAGGTTTTATTGGAGTATAGTTGCTTTACAATGCTGTGTTAGTTTCTACTATATAGCAAAACAAATCAGATGTAGATATAGATATAGATATAGATATATACATATATTATCTCCCCTGAAGGAAAGTTACAGGGCTCAAAATAGCCTGGAGTTAAAACTCCCCTCCAGTCCTCCTCACGATTCTAATGCAAAACAAAGAACTCTCTCACCAGGAAAAAAAAGAGAAAATAATGGACATTAAGGTTGATTGCACCCAGCTCCCAGCCAGTCCAGCCTCTGGCTGATCTCCAGAGTTCCTTGCCCCAGCAGTTTAAGAGATAACTGCTCCAAACCACCTTGGAGAAGAATGGCCCCCTTAAGACAGTGGCTCTCCACATATATGCCTGTATATACTTACTCGTTTCTTGGGTTAGTGCTTCTGCTACTGCTGCTAAGTTGCTTCAGTCGTGTCCGACTCTGTGCGACGCCCTGGACAGCAGCCCACCGGGCTCCCCCGTCCCCGGGATTCTCCAGGCAAGAGTACTCACTAACCCGACTGCCGCCCCTTCTCGCCTCTTTAAAGGTGATCTGTTCTATAAAGTGCCGGTCTCATTCTTTTTCTGAACCTCTCCTTCTCTTACTCCCTTGCCCTACATCCCCTCTGTTTTGGACTTCCTTTCCATTCAGGAGAATGTGACCTTGTTTGGAAATAGATTTTTACAGAAATAATCAAGTTAAAATGAGGTGGTCATCAGCATGGACATCAGTCATCCAATATGACTGGTGTCCTTATAAAAATGGGGAAATTGGTCATGGAGACGGACACAGAAGGAAGACAACATGAAGATTCATAAGAAGATTAGCCAAGTGAAGATGAAGACAGAAAAGGATTATGTTTCTACAAGCTAAGGAATGCCAAAGGACAGCCAGAAAGTGACCAGAAGCTCAGAGAGAGGCCTGGAATGGACTTTCTCTCAGAGCTCTCAGCGGGAACCAGCCTTGCTGAGATCTTGATCTTGGACTTGTAGCCTCCAGAACGGTATGAGACAAGAAGTTTCTAGTACTGTAACAGGGAAGAACAAAATCTGATTCCATGTTGGAGGTGTTTCTTTAACCTTTGCTTTCTCCTGCTTCTGTCACTGCAGTCACTACAAGCGTGCAGTCTCTAGCCACGAGCATACATGGCAGCCTGCCTCTGGAACCCTGCCCCTCTGCCTGAATGTTCACGTGCCTTTGTTCAGCTCACAGGGAAACAGCGTGCCCCTGCCCATCTGTGACTGGCTACAGGAAAGGAGAAATTAGTACATCCCCTTCCTGAGGCTGGCCAAACCAGGAGATATTTTGCAAGACTTATGGCCTTTTTGGACTTCCCTGGTGGTTCAGTTGGTCGAGAATCCAGCTGCAATGCAAGAAACTGCCTCTACCGTGCAGGAGACCAGGGTTCGCTCTCTGGGTCAGGAAGACCCCCTGGAGGAGGAAATGGCAACCCACTCCAGTATCCTTGCCTGGAGAAGCCCATGGACAGGGGAGCCTGGCGGGCTACAGTCCACGGTGTTGCAGTGAGCCAGATATGACTTAGCAACTAAAACACCACCACTGTGGCCTTTTCACGTTACTTCCTCACTCCCTCTCCCTCTTGTTCTAGAAGAGAAATTAGCATCCAGACCCCAATAAGAGGGAACTTCAGACTCTAGTTCGCCATCTTCTTGGACACTGGCCTTCCGGATAAAGTCGCTACTCTTGCCTCAACACTTCGTCTGCTGACTTATTGGCCTGTCGTGGAGGGAGCGGACCAGACTCGGGCTGTGCGCTGTGCTGTGCTTGGTCGCTCAGTCGTGCCCAGCTCTTTGCGACCCCGTGGACTGCAGCCCGCCAGGCTCCTCTGTCCATGGGCTTCCCCAGGAAAGAATACTTCAGTGGGTTGCCATGCCCTCCTCCAGGGGATCGTCCCAACCCAGGGATCAACCCAGGTCTCACGCATGACAGGCAGATTCTTTACCGTCTGAGCCACCAGTTTTGTTTAAAGAACGAGAGGTGTGGCTCCCTGCTACGGCAGCCCTAGGAACCGACACGGCATCCATCCCGTGCCTGGGCTTGCACCAGACCCCTTAGCTGGGCTGCTTCAAGTTCAGCAAAATAACTTGCCCAGAGTCTTGTGGCAACACACATAGAATTTTCAGGCTCAAAACCAAGTCTGATTGATAACCAAAGATTGAGTTCTCACTCCCATTTTGTGCATGGCAAATTGAGGCTCAGAGAATCCCTGTGATCCCACCCCCCAAACAGAGCCCAATATGTCAGAGGTGAAGTTGTAACCAGAGCCCACAGTTGCTAAATTATCCTCGATCTTTGAAACAACCATATGGGAACTACTGAATAATTATCCCCATTTCACAGGTTAAAGAATTAAAACCCAAGTCCTTAAGACACCTGACCAACCTTAAGGTCACAAGTGAGTGAGTGAGGTGCCAGAATTTGAACCCACAGTTTGACTCTAAAGCTACACATTTCCCTGCCTCACACTGTTTCTGAGCAGCCTGTCTGCATGGACAAGCAGTAAAGCCTATCTTTCTAGATGCTTGAGGAACTCACCCCAAGAGCCTCTTTGCTCAAAGAGGACAGGACTATTTGTCTTGTTCCTTCTGACTTTGTTACATTCAACGGCCCCTCCTGTGGCTCCCCCCATCTCTCTTGCTAAAGAAACGGCTCTGTGGTTAACCTCGGCCAAGGAAGAGTCCCACCAGCAACACTACACCAGCTGGGGAGCGTGGTCCTTCCTCTCCGGACCTCCCATTTCAGCTGAAGCAGTCACACGATACAGATCATGCGATCTTTTCCAGAACTGGAATCTGGAGCTAGTGCTGAAGGAGAGATGAGCGTTTAAATTGGCAGCAACAAAGCAGCTGGTCCCCAGAGCTCTGGCCCTTGAGCCTCTGGTTGCTTCAGTGAGCTCTCAGTTTCCTACCCCACAATTACTACTTTTTTTCTTTAGATAGCCAGAGTCAGTCTCTGTTGCTTACAACCAAAATTCATGACCTAATACAGGAGCCATCCAGGCTCCTGGTTGCTGAAAAATACCATCATGAACTTCAGCCCCTCCAAAACCTGGAAAATGAGGTAATGCCACAGGCCAAGGAGTGGGAGACCTCATGTACCCTTGAACTAGCCTTCCTGAGAGCCAGCCTGACTTTGTGGTGAGGCTGCCCAGATGTCAGGACCAAGGAAATGGTGGCAGGGTCAGCTCTGCTCAAATGTGGGTTTGGACAGGAAAACATGGAACTGGATCTCAGGCCAGCCACTGTCGGAGGAGACTGGTTTCCAGCTTCTTGGCTTCAGAATCCCCAGAAGAAACAAAACCTCATTCTTACACACACACACACACACACACACAGACACACACACACAGACATATAATTTTTCTTTTTTTTGCTACACTAGGTCGTCACTGATGCATGTGGATTTTCTCTAGTTGGAACAAGCAGGGACCATCTAGCTGTGGGGCTGGGCATCTCGTTTCAGGGGGCTCCTCTTGTTGCAAAGTGTGGGCTTTCGGCACGCAGACTCACTAGCAGTGGCACACAACCTTAGTTGTTCCGCCACCCGTGGGATCTTCCCAGACCAGAAGTCAAACCCATGTCCCCTGCATTAGCAGGTGGACTACGAACCACGGCCTGCCAGGGAAGCCCACAAACTCTAGCTCTGTGCAGACGAGCCCAAGGTCCGTCACTGGAGCCAGTTTGCAAAGGAAAGCGGCCTGCAGGGTAACAGTGGGAGCGGCCATCATCTTGGCTGATGTTTAGCAAGTGCTTCCTACATGTGGCCTGCTGTTCTCAGAGCTCCGCAGAGCTTTCTTCCTCAGAGCTAACTCTTTTGTTCTTCACAACAATCCTACTATTCTTTCTGCTGGACATTTGACACAGTCATCTCAACGAATCAACACAGAGCCCTATTCAGGAAGGCGGCTGAGACCTGGATAAGACAAGGAACTTGCCTGAGTGGCTGCACTGAGTTTGAAAGCAGGGGGTCTGACCCACTCTGGCCCATCTCAGCCACTGCACTTAAAACCCCTTCCTACGCCCCCCTCTCCCTTTCCTCATCTTCCCTGCCTCCATCAAAGTGAACCAGGAAAAAAAGGAAGGCCCTGGGTTCAAAACCAAGTCCTTCTGTTCATCGTCTGTGTGACCTTGGGCATCACAGATGCCGTTCCTGAACCTCAGTTTCCTTGTTTGGAAATTCAGGAAAATCAAGCCTACCTGATATAGGTTGTGTGGCAATTCAATGAGATAATGTGTAAAACACCTGGCACAGTGCCCAACACATGTGCCCACCCATCCCAAGCAACCTGTCAGCAAATACGGATGAGCACCTACTACTCACCTGGCAAGTAGGGGAGGCAAAGAAATACAGCGGAAGGGACAGTCTTTACCACCATCATGCCCGTCAGCCTCTCCCTAGCTAGGGAAATAGGATATGCACATATGTGTTCAAATCAGACCACAGGGTGAGGTTGTTGCCAATGAATTTGAGGTCCTCGCTTCATCACAAAAGAATCTGGAGATGAAAAGATAGGTAAGAATATTAAAACTTAGAGAAATGCTCATTCCACAGATAGAGAATGGGTTATCTCAGAAAGCAAGAGAGAGAGCCTCAAAACACAGTGTCATTAGTTTTTATGTGCTGGGTAATTTCATAGGCTAACGAGGCTCCAGGTCTACTGGAAGTTGAGTTTTCTGCCATTTTGGACCTAAGTCGGTTCTAATCAGTTTTTGTCATATCCTATAAAAAGCAGAGACATCACTTTGCCGATAAAGATCAGCATAGTCAATGCTATGGTCTTCCCAGTACTCACGTGTGGATGTGACAGTTGGACCATAAAGAAGGCTGAACACTGAAGAATTGAAGCTTTCAAACTATGGTGCTGGAGAAGACTTTTGAGAGTCCCTTGGACAGCAAGGAGATCAAACCAGTCCATCCTAAAGGAAATCAACCCTGAGTATTCATTGGAAGGACTGATGCTGAAGCCGAAACTCCAATACTTTGGCCACCTGATTCGAAGAGCTGACTCACTGTAAAAGACACTGATGCTGGGAGAGACTGAGCGCAGCCAGAGAAGGGGATGACAGAGGATGAGATGGTTGGATGGCATCATTGACTCAATGGACATGAGTTTGAGCAGACTCCAGGAGATAGTGAAGGACAGGGAAGTCTGGCATGCGTGCAGTCCATGGGGTTGTAAAGAGTCGGACGTGACTGAGCAACTGAGCAGCAGCAATGGCCATGTCATTCTTTTAAAGGCTGTGCTCATTCCTCCTCCCTTCTGTTTCAAGACTTGGACAGAGGTTCTGACTGTGGAGAAGTACCCAATGGGGCTTCTGGAATGCTGGTCATGTTCTATTTCTTGACTTAGGTGATAGTTACTTAAATGAGATTTATTTTCTAATTATTTATAAACAGTGTCTACCTCTTGCATGTGCTTTTCTGTACGTATTTCATAGTGAAAAAATAAGATGCTGAGCCTAACAGAACAATGCTATAGAGTCTAAGCAGCTTGAGAGCCAAGGCTGCATGTGAGACTGGTACCCAGTACTAATCCCACTCTGAAATGCCTGCCCCATCCACACCCAACTCACCCAGGGATTTAGAGCTTTATGAGTTGCTCTGAAGACTGTCTGGTGTGAATCCTGACTCTGCTACTTGCTGCTACTTACGCTCAAACTCTCTAATCCTCAGGTCAACATCTACAAAATGGGGAGATAATCATGGAGTTTTAAGCATCAAACGAGCTCACCTGTAGAGACCATTGAGCACCATGCACTGCACACAGGATGTGCCCAAGAAGCACTAGCTGCCCCAGTTAGGCAGAAGGATTAATGGATTGGCTCCTTTAACCAAATGGTGGCAGAAGCACGTTTCTGTTGGGTCTTGGCAATGATGAAACTAGGACCCGGGGCTTCATTAAGATTGCTTCTCTCCATTTCCATCTCCTTTTCTCTCTGCTCTTGAGTCTTGTTCTCACCAACCAGTGTTTTCCGTGATATTGGAATCTGGCCAGCTCCGACTCATGTCTTCCTAGCTTTATGTCCGGAAAGAAAGGAATAGACTTTCTTCCCTTGGTTAAATGATGAAAAAATCCCAAGGAAGGGCTCTGATTTGTCATCTTGGGTCACATGCCCTCCTCTATGACCAACAGGGCTGTGACTGACAGCCCCAACAGAATCATGTGATTGGGGAGGAGAAGGACTTCAAACCAGAGGGGATGCTATTTGCAGAAGAACAAGCAGCCATTGAGTAGACAGAGCAGCAGGTGTGTAAGCCAATCTCCACCCACCAAAGCTAATTAGAGGTAAACTCCGACCTGATTGGATCTTTCTTTGAGAGGCCTGCCTCCTCCCAACCCAATCTTAGCCCATGTGAGTTCTGATAGTAATATTACCATATTAATCTTTTGTGGGTAGAGCATGTTTCTCAAACCTGCCAATCAAAGCATCATGCTCCCTGGCCATAGGACCTGGTTCAGAGCTAAGCCAATGAGAGCTCTACCTAGGAATATTATTGGAGCTACATGGAGGAACTGTTTCTTCTGCCATAGTTGCTAGGCGGTTAGAATGTTTGTCTAGACTTTCCAGTGACCATCTTGTCCCACCAAGGGAAGGATTTTTCTATGAGTGAAGCCTACCCAGAGCAAAGCTGAGCCTAGTGATAAAGAGGGGTTCCTAATCATATTATTTGAGTACCTAGACCTGGCCATGCCTGAAATGCAACTTTCCTCTGGACTTTTCAATAGTTAACTTGAGTCAACAAATTCCTTTTCTTCGCTTAAACCATTTTGACTGTGTTGCTTCATTTTCAGGCAAAGGAACCCTGAATCCAGTCTCATCCTACTGGTTCATGAGGCCATCTGTCATATCCTTGAATCCTCAGCTACCCAGAGGATTCTGGTAACTCCTCAGCCCTTCCCCTAAGACCTGGTGTTCTCTGAGGCCTAGTTTATGGTGAACAGTGTCGGATTCATGATCTCTGAAGAAGAGAATTTAGCGCTGGGACCAGAGACGAGGCTTCAGGCATTCAGAGGTTCATGTGACAAAAGTTTTATTACAGTTTAAAAAGGAATAGAGAAAGTCTCTATGATGACACGGACATCAGAAGGAGGCAGAGAGTGACCCACTCACTAGTCTGGGTGGGGCTTGATATAATTTTTCAGTTGGTTACTAACAATGGAAAGGTCATACCAGACCCACTCCCACAGTTCAGTTCAGGAGCTCAGTCATGTCCCACTCTTTGTGACCCCATGGACTGCAGCACGCCAGGCCTCCCTGTCCATCACCAACTCCTGGAGTCCACCCAAACTCATGGCCATTGAGTCGGTGATGCCATCCGACCATCTCATCCTCTGTCGTCCCCTTCTCCTCCTGCCTTCAATCTTTCCCAGCATCAGGGTCCTTTCCAATCAGTCAGCTCTTCACATCAGATGGTCAAAGTATTGGAGTTTCAGCTTCAGCATCAGTCCTTCCAATGAATATTCAGGACTGATTTCCTTTAGGATGTACTGATTGGATCTCCTTGCAGTCCAAGGGACTCTCAAGAGTCTTCTCCAACAGTTCAAAAGCATCAGTTCTTCTGTGCTCAGCCTTCTTTATAGTCCAATTCTCATATCCATACATGACTACTGGAAAAACCATAGCCTTGATGAGATGGACCTTTGTTGGCAAAGTAATGTCTCTGCTTTTTAATACGCTTTCTAGGTTTGTCATAGCTTTTCTTCCAAGGGGAAAATGTCTTTTAATTTCATGGCTGCAGTCCACCATCTGCAATGATTTTTCTGCAAAAAATAAAGTCTGTCACTGTTTCCATTATTTCTCCATCTATTTGTCATGAAGTGATGGGACCGGATGCCATGATCTTAGTTTTCTGAGTGTTGAGCTTTAAGCCAACTTTTTCACTCTTTTCTTTCATTTTCATCAAGAGGCTCTTTAGTTCTTCTTCACTTTCTGCCATAAGGGTGATGTCATCTGCATATCTGAGGTTATTGATATTTCTCCCAGCAATTTTGATTCCAGCTTGTGCTTCATCCAGCCCAGCATTTCTCATGATGTGCTCTGCATGTAAGTTAAAGAAGCAGTGTGACTATATACAGCCTTGATGTACTCCTTCCCTGATTTGGAACCAGTCTGTTGTTCCATGTCCAGTTCTAACTGTTGTTTCCTGACCTGCATACAGATTTCTCAAGAGGCAGGTCAGGTGGTCTGGTATTCCCATCTCTTTAAGAATTTTCCATAGTTTGTTGTGATCCACACAGTCAAAGGCTTTGGCATAGTCAGTAAAACAGAAATAGATATTTTTCTGGAACTCCTTTGCCTTTAGCTTCTCTCCTTTTCTCAGCTATTTGTAAGGTCTCCTCAGACAATTATTTTGCCTTTTTGCATTTCTTTTTCTTGGGGATGGTTTTGATCCCTGCCTCCTGTACAATGTCATGAACCTCTGTCCATAGTTCTTCAGGCACTCTGTCTATCAGATCTAATCCCTTGAATCTATTTGTCACTTCTACTGTATAATCATAAGGGATTTGATTTAGGTCATACCTGAATGGTCTAGTTTTCCCTACTTTCTTCAATTTAAGTCTGAATTTGGCAATAAGGAGTTCATGACCTGAGCCACAGTCAACTCCTGGTCTTGTTTTTGCTGACTGTATAGAGTTTCTCCATCTTTGAGTACAAAGAATATAATCAATCTGTTTTGTTATTGACCATATGGTAATGTCTGCGTGTAGAGTCTTCTCTTGTGTAGTTGGAAAAGGGTGTTTGCTATGACCAGTGTGTTCTCTTGGCAAAACTCTGTTAGCCTTTGACCTGCTTCATTTTGCACTCCAAGGCCAAATTTGCCTGTTCCTCCAGGTATCTCTTGACTTCTTACTTTTGCATTCCAGTCCCCTATAATGAAAAGGACAAAAAAAAAAAAAAGAAAGAAAGAAAAGGACATCATTTTTGGATATTAGTTCTAGAAGGTCTTGCAGGTTTTCATAGAACCATTCAACTTCAGCTTCTTCAGCATTACTGATCAGGGCATAGACTTGGATTACTGCGATATTGAATGATTAGACTTGGAAACAAACTCAACACCCCCACTCCCACAATGTACATTCTCTCCTACAATCTCTGTAGAACAGTAAATGGAAGAGTGCCCCAGGACAGGACGTGGCATATGCTAACTCTTAGGAGAGACGTGAGGAAGGAGGTTTGGGTGGCCAGGGCAAGCCTCAGGAAGGATGTGGGAACTGGCTGGATCTTGAAGCAAAGGTTTGATTTGGATAGCCAGAAAGATTGGGATGAAAGAAAGCAAGGAACAGTGTGGGAAAAGCATAGACGTTGCAAAATGCACGGTATATTCAGGGGCAGAGAGTGGACCTGCCTGGGTCAGGAATCAGCCAGGAACAGGGAAGAGGGCTGCGCCTAGTGGCGCAGGGTCCTGCGTGCCAGGCTCTGGGGCCCACTAGTGCACATGAAAGTGGAGGCACAGAAGTGCTCAGAGTACCCCCCGGCCCCAGCACAGACTCTTGTTGGCAGCCCATGACAGGGAAGCCTGTGCCTGTGTGCATGAAATTAGGTGTCCATTGGAGGTGAGCGTGGTGGGGAGAGGGGTACGAAGGGATGATGTCAAGAGTTCTGGGCTTTGCTCCACTACTATGGACCCTAAATAAACTTCCTTGGCCTTCAACAGCATCCAACCCTGTGTGAGGCGATGCGGGACAGTTTCAAGCGGTACTAACAGATCATTCATTCATTCACTGACTCATTCATTCAATAATACCATACACTAAGCATTACCAGGCTTCCCTGGTAGCACAGGTGGTAACGAATCCGCCTGCAATGCAGGAGACCCAGGTTCGATCCCAGGCTCAGGAAGATCCCCTGGAGAAGAAAATGGTGACCCACTCCAGTGTCCTTGCCTGGGAAATCCCATGGATAAAGGAGCCTGGCGAGCTACAGTCCACGGGGTCACAGTGAGTCGGACACGACTTAGTGATTCTCACACGAGCATTAGCTTAGGTCCTAGGGACACAAGAATCAGTAAGGCATAAGGCTCCTGGCCCCACTGAACTTACCCTGGGGCACTGAGGGCCACCTGCCAACAGACATTCCACCTTCTGCCTTCAGAGAAACCTGATTTTGCCCACGCAGCAATGTGCTCAATCAATGCCGGCAAGAGCAGTCTCGGCTCGGGGCCCTCTCCTTTACAGGGCCCCATCTGGCCTCTCCCAGCCATACCCCCCTGACGGAGAGAGGAGTCTACAAGGCCAAGAGGATGCGCCCACCCAGCCCACACTGTGGGTACCTGGCACCTCAATATTCCCCAAAAGCCCCCAGCCCACCTCCGGCCTGCTAGGGGGAGTCTGTCCCCTGACCCACTCTCCTAAGAGTGCAGCCACTGGCCACAGTCCTCGGCTTGAGGAGTGGCGAAAGGGCAGCTGTTTGCAGGAGGCGGACAGACAGGGCTTGGATGCGTGGGAGTCCTCATGTGGGATGGGAAGGAACCAGGGCCGGATAGAGAAGGAAGAGGGGCAGTGGGCCAGGAGCCACATCCTGGCCTGAAACTCTGAGAAGCTGGAGGATTCTAAATTCCTACCTGATCTTCCATGTTGTTTGAAGGTGTCTGTTTGCAAGGTTAGGACATGCTTTTTTATCACTCTGTGTTCTTGCCCTGAGCTCCACAAATGTTGGGACTGGCCTGTTTCTGGCTACAGGGATCTGAGCCAGTCCCCTTTGCCAGATTCCTGGCTTTTCCTAGACTCCCTTGTAGCCAGGAGTGATCATGTGATCCAGACATGTGATCCCAGCAAAGGGCTTCTGGAAAATCGTTTCTACCTTGATCATGGAAGAGAAACCTATGAGGAAAGGCTCATGAGGAGAGCTTCTTTTTTTCTCTTTTCTGCTTTTGAACATAACTGCTTAAGAACCATCTTTGGGGCCCAGGATGACACAGTGAAGGACAATAGCCAACATGCAAGTCTGATGAAACATGTAAAGACCTTGGGTCTTGGCACGCATGCTAAGTTGCTTGTAGTGTATCTGACTCTATGCAACCCTATGGACTGTAGCCTGACAGTCTCCTCTGTCCATGGGATTCTCTAGGCAAGAACACTGGAGCAGGTTGCCATGCCCTCCTCCAGGGGATCTTCCTGATGGAGCTCAAGTCTCTTACGTCCCCTGCATTGGCAGGTGATTTCTTCAGCACCAGCACCACCTAGGTCATGGAGCTTAGGGGCCAACTCTGGAACCACCTGCCTCTGGATTTTCTGTTCCATAAATCATCAGTGTCATCATGGTTTTGGCCACACTTTGGGCAGTGTGTGATACAGCAGTGGCCAGCCATCCTAACAAAAACACATTGTGTTTTTTAATTTGTTTTTTGTATTTTTGGCCATGCTGCATAGCTTGCAGGATATTAGTTCCCCAAACAGAGATCAAACTCGGCCCCTGGCAGTGGAAGTGCAGAGTCCTAACCACTGGACCACCAGGGAATTCCCAGAAACATGCTTGCTAATGACTAGTGACAGAAATGAGTCTGGCTGGAAGATCATCAGTCTGGCTGGTGACCATCTTGCCAGTCTGTGGGGAGGATTCCCCATGGGTGAAGTCAAACCAGAGGAAACTGATAATTTTTTGCTATACCTGCATGCTACTTTTACTATTATTGTCTTTAAAAAATAATCTCATTTTGCCTAATGGCTTAAAAGGAACTACGTCACTATTTAGGGCTTCCCTGGTGACTCAGTGGTAAAGAATCCACCTGCCAAGGCAGGAGAGCTGGGTTCGATCCCTGGGTCAGGAAGATCCCTTGGGGAAGGGAATGGCAGCCCACTCTGGTATTCTTGCCTAGAAAATCCCATGGACAGAGAAGCCTGGTGGGCTACAGTCCATGGGGTCACAAGAGAGTCAGACATGACCTAGCTACTGAATGACAACATATCACTACTATAAATAAAAAGCCAAGATGTCTTGCTATTATAGAAAGTGACAGAAAGATTTTTTAAGTGAAATCCACGCTGAAAATAAAAAAACTCTAAGTGCCTTGTGGTATCCCACATTGGATTCTGGGACTGTAAAAGGACATTAGTAGAATAACCAAGGGGACTTCCCTGGTGGTCAGTGGTTAAAAACCCGTCTTCCACTGCAGGGGACATGGATTCAATCCCTGGTCTGGGAAGATCCCACATGCTGGGGAGCAACTAAGGCCATGCACCCCAACTACTGAAGCCCAAGCGCCCTAGAGGCTGTGCTCCAGAACAAGAGAAGTCACCGCAGTCAGAAGCCCGAGGAACGGAACAAGGGAGTAGCCCCCAGTCACTGCAACTAGAGAAAGCCCATGCACAGCAGCGAAGGCCCAGCACAACCAAAAACAATCCAGTAAGTAAATATTTAAAAAAGTGAGAGTCGCTCAGTCGTGTCCGACTCTTTGTGACTCTATACAGTCCATGGAATTCTCCAGGCCAGAATGCTGGAGTGGGTAGCCTTTCCCTTCTCTGGAGGGATCTTCCCAACTCCGGGATCGAACCCAGGTCTCCCACATTGCAGGCAGATTCTTTGCCAGCTAATCCACCAGGGAAGCCCAGGAAAAAAAAAGAAAAACCAATAAAGTCTATACTTTAGTTAACGGCAATGTACCAATACTGTTATCAAGTCCAAACTCATACTGCTCACCACACAACAGGTCAAAAGCCAAGAAACAAGCTGTTGGGGCAAGGAATAGTGACTTTATTCAGAAAGCCAGCAGATGAAGAGATGGTGGACTAGTATCTCAAAGAACCAGCCTCCCTGAGTTAGAATTCAGGCTCCTTTTACACTTAAAGGGGAGAGGGTGTGGTCGGTTGACGCCAGCTTCTTGGTGTCAGAATCCTTCACTCTTGAAACTGTCCACGTAGGTCAGGTCAGGATGTTCCTGTAAACCTCCAGCAAGACAAATGCTATTCTCTGCTCTGCAACTTTTTATCTCCATGTGAATGGAAAAGTGGTATATCTTTAAAGGTCAGAGCCTTGAGAATGGACTAGCCTGTGCATTTCAGGGCATAGACAACATTCTTAACTGGAAGCAAGAGCAAAAGAATACAAAGGTTAAAGTAAAAGAAACAGATCCAACACAGAGTCAGATTTGTTCTTCCCTATTACAATATTGGTTTCTCCATCTTAAAAATATGTACCATGGTTATATAAGATGTTAATACTGGGGAACCAAGGTGGAGGATTATATGGTTCTTAGGTAAGAATTCTGTACTGTCTTTGGGACATTTCTATCAATCTAAACTCCTTCCAAAATAAAAAGCTTATTAAATAAATACTACAGTGCTTAAATCCTAACTCAGCATTCTGGATAGCCAATGGCTCTGAGCTGAGACCTGTTCTCCCTTCATTAAACAAAGATTAGCAGATGTTATAGGAGTACAAAGATATACTATTCAGCCTTAAAAAAGAAAATATTCCCACTTGTAACAACATGTATGAACCTGGAAGACACTGTGCTCAATGAAATAAGCCAGACACAGAAAGACAAGTATTGTGTGATCTCACTTGGGTGTATAATCTAAAATAGTCAAATTCATAGAAGGAGACAGTTAGAATGGTAATTTCCAGGGGCTGGGGGGAAGGGGGGGTATGAGGACAGGTTGATCAAAGGCTACAAAGTCTCAATTATACAAGATGAATGACTGTGAGTTCTGAAGATCTAACACACAGCACAGTGACCACAGGCAACAATGTGAAAGCATCAGTTGCTCAGTCCTGTCTGATTCTCTGCCACCCCATGGACTGTAGCCCACCAGGCTCCTCTGTCCCTGGAATTCACCAGGCAAGAATACTAGAGTGGGCTGCCATTTCCTTCTCCAGGGGATCTTCCGACCCAGGGATTGAACCTGGGTCTCCCACGTTGCAGACGGATTTTTTACCGGCTGAGCCACCAGGGAAGCCCATACAGACAACAATATTGTATTGTATACTTAAAATTTGCTAAGAGGATAGATATTAAACCAAATCTTCTCAACACACACATAAATTATGTAGGTTGAATGGATTAAATTATTTAGCTTGAATGGAGTAATCTTTTCACAAGGTATACATATATCAAAGCATCAAGTCGTATACCTTAAAAATATATAATTTTATGCCAAAGATATCCAATAAAGTTATTTTTAAAAAAGAAATATACATAACTTTTGTTTGTGAACCTGTAAGTCACAAAGAAAAATGATGTAAATAATGGCCTTGATTATTAGTTTATGAGAAACAAATAAAAATTGTACCTCAACAACAACAAAAGGATTCAATAGTATCAAACTGTGTTCTCAGTAGGATAAGGATTGAAGGGAATAACTTTCTCATGCAGAACTCAAGGTGATTTAACACAAGTTCATGTACTGGCTGAAGATACCTCATGTACTACCAGTGATAAGAGTCTCATGCACTAGAAAATATTAGATCAGGGGCAAGTGCAAACATTCTTAGATGAGAAGCAAGTAGGGGTCATGCCTCCATGTAAAAGATAAAGCAGAGAATTACAAAAGCATTACCCAACACACAAGAACAGTGGGGGGAAATATTAACCCAAGTGACTTTGACCCTAAATGACTGCCATTCAGCTTAGCCAATTCTAGTTGATGGTCCCATTAACAGAAAGATGTTTAGTTCTTTGGGTCAAAGACGCCTTAGAAACACAAACAGAGATTAGCCAGCAATGCAGCAATATCCATGGTAACCAGAAACCACCCACAACACCCTCCACCCTGACTCTCCTCTGCAGGCTTGTTCAGTCCTTCCCCAAGGCACCCCTGTTTATTTCTGAGCGTCATCAGGAAAGAAGTGACCATAAACGATCTTCTGTCATTCAGTCTCAAGTTCAACACGACAGCAACATACGGATATTCTACAGGAAGGGATATGGGGCTGCTTTCAGCGACATCACTCCCAGAATTCAGTACCATCCAACAGACACTCATGCCAGGCCAGCCCCCACCCACATCCTGGAAGGACAGACATCAGTGAAACATAGTGAAGGAGTCTCGTTCTACTGGGGAGCCATCCTTTAAAACTCATCTAAATATTTTTGAACCTATATTGATGTTTGACCCTATGGGATGGCAGGATAGCAGAACTGATCAGATCTGGGATCAAATCCTGGCTCTGCGATCGTGTAGCTTGATGCCTCTGCCCAAGTTATTTAACACCCCCCAGCTCAGTTCCTTCCTCTGTCAAGTAGGGCTAATAACAGTATAAACTGCATGGGATTAAATGATAGAAATTATATATGGGACATGAAGAGCTAGCCGCAAGGATAATGGTCTCTGAACAATATCCATGGCAATTTCTATAATTTCTGGGAGAATCAGATCCAATCATCTGGTTGCTCCAAACCTGACTGATCACCCAGGGAACTTTTTAAAATATAACTTCCAGGCTTCCACACACCTGAGAAATTCTAAATTGGGCCAGTATGGGGCAGTACCCAGGAACCTGTGGCTCCAAGATACACATTTACAGTGTTTTACAGCGCCTATTCTGTAGTAAGCACTCAATAAATACAGACCTCATCCCTGGCCTGGACCATTGCAAGTCTCCTAACCACTCACCTGTGTCCACTCTTATCCATGTGTCCACCTCCAGAAGCCAGTGGAATCCTTTGAAAACATGAAATCATGTCACATCACTGACCCAAACCCTCTACAACTCCCCATTTCTTACTGAATAAAATTCATGAATGAGGCCGTACATCAGCAGCTCCCGGGCACACATTAGAAATACCTAGTGAGCTTGTGAACAATACCTAGGCCTGGCCTAACCCCAGACCAGCAGAATCAGAATCTCTAGGGGTAGGGCGCAAGTAGGGTCTTTGCACAAAATAGGGGACACCCAGTCACAATGGAGTTTCAGATACCCAATGAATAACTTTTTAGTATAAGTATGTCCTGGAGAATATGGGGAGAATATTTCCTGTATATCTGAAATTCCAGTGTAACCGGGTATCCTGTATTTTCATTTGCTAAATCTGGCAACCCTAGGCCACACACTAGCCTTTCTAAAAAGCTCACAGTGGGGCTTCCCTGGTGGCTCAGTGGTAAAGAATTCCCCTGCCAATGCAGGAGACACGGGTTCGATCCCCGATCAGGAGCATCCCACATGCTGCGGAATGGCTTGGCCCATGAGCCACAACTATTGAGCCTGTGCTCTGGAGCCCAGGATCACAACTGCTGAGCCCAGATGCTGCAGCTACTGAAGTCCAAGTGCCCTGGAGCCCGTGATCTGTGAGAGGTCACTGCAGCCGGAAGCCAGCCCGCCGTGACTAGAGGGTGGCCTGCACTCACCACAGAGAGGAGCGCGTGCAGCAAGAGACCCAGCACAGCCGGGGTACAGAAGTGAATTAAATTAAATTATGTGTTAAGGAAAGCTCACAGTGAAACGGCCCCCCTTGCCTGTCTGAGCTCATCCATTCCCTCTAATCCCTCCACTCCATCCTTCTCCTTTGAAGAGTCAGCCGCCTTCCCCGTCTCCACAGCTTGCAGTTGCTGTCCGCCTGGGATGCCCTGTCTGTGTCAGACACCAGCAAGCCTCCTGACCTCTGCAACCCTCTCCCAGGGTTCCTCACCCTGCCTTACTGTGTCTTCGTAGCAACCACACGACATGATGTATTATTTGTTCGGTTGTCCATCTCGCTTTCCACACGAACTAGACTGTCAGCTCCATGACTTGTTGGAGACGCTTTGGTTCTTTCCTTGCTCTCTCTGCAATGCCTAGAACCCCGCCAGCTACTCAGTAAACTCGGGCGGAATTAGTTAACGGGGGATGAAAAGACTCTTCCTTCCAGCACAACTCCCTAAACGTTCCTTTAGGAAGAATTGGTAGATATCTTGGCTGAACCGGGTCTTGCTTGTGGCATGTGGGATCTTTAGTTTCAGCATGGGAACTCTCAGTTGTGGCCATGTGGGATCTAGTTCCCTGACCAGGGATCGAACCCAGGGTCCCCGTGCATTGGGAGTGTGGAATTTGAGCCCCTGGAACACCAGGCACGTGCCAGCCCCTGTAGGGGTATCTTTACCGGGAACGCGAGCAGCCGATGTGTACTGGGCATGTCCTGTGTGCCAGGTGGCATTCAAAGTGCTCCACCTGCATAGCCTTGTTCCATGCTTGTGACAGCCCTTGTAGGAACCGTAATGATCCTCATTTTAAGAGGAGGAAAGTAAATTTTTCAACAGCAAACCTCAAAAACCTCCAGGGCATACACCAGAGGGCCAATGTACTTTCTCTGCGTTTCCTTTCTGTCTTTCCTTCTGGGTTAGGTCCCATGTGCCGTTCACTGTTGGGGTGAGGAGGAAACTGGGGTCAGGAGTGGGCACTGCGCAAAGCTGCAGCTGCTCCGAGGTCTACAGTCAAGAGCATCTGACACAGGGTCTCTCTTGAACGACAGAGAGGGCAAGGCTGTTGGGCAGAGTGGCACCTGGAACCACAAAGCCGATCTGGTTAAAAAGGACACTGAGCCCCAGAGGGCTGGCTGGAGCTTTTCTGTCCATGTTCACGTCCATGTAGTTATTAATTCTGCAACTGGCAAGGCTCGTGTGCCCAGAGATATACCTCCTATGCCCCTGAGGGGTGCACACCCACCTGACCTTCACAATGGCCTCATAGGAAGGGAGAGCTGCTATTCTTTGCCCTGAGTGGCCAGTGAGATGAGGAGACAGAAGCCTAGAACATTCCACAAGATGCATGAGTCACAGGCTTCTTGGAAGCTGGTCTCTGACCCTGGTCAGTGCCTTTTCCGTTCACAGCACTGGGCTGTCTTCACCTGGAGTAACAGCAATAACCTTGTGGCCACAGTGATTCACTCCGGCTCATCGCTAGTGCTGCAGAGGCAGGAGACAGACGGGCCCTAGGCTGAACAGTTTCTCCCCTGTGGAACAGCAGGATGATGGAGGAGGCTGGGCCCTGCCCAGATAAAGAGAAAAAAGACCATTTAGTCCTCATTCTCAGTCAAGGAGAACTCCCTGACCACTCATGCTCAGAAAGGCTCCCTGGAGGTCAAAAACGGAGGGGCATCACCTCATAGTGAGTGATGTCAAGTACCCATAAGCCTCCTCACCAGAACCCACCTCGGCTAAGAGATGAGTGCTGACACATTGGAGGCCCCTGAAAGTGAAAGTGATACCTGCTCAGTCATGTCTGTCTGACCCCAAGGACGGTAGCCTGCCAGGCTCCTCTGTCCATGGGGTTTCCCAGGCAAGAATTCTGGAAGTAGGTAGCCATTCCCTTTTCCAGGGGGTCTTCCCGACCCACGGATGGAACCCACATCTCTCGCATTGCAGGCAGATTCTTTCCCATCTGAGCTACCAGGAAAGCCTCAGGGAGGATCCTGAAATACACCAAATACAGACTCAGAATCAGGCAAATCAAAATGATTGGCCAAAGAAAATCCAGAAGAAATGCCCCATAAAAGTAATTCAAACTACCACAAGGATGCAACTTAGCAACTCTTTCTGAATATTGTACTCTTTTTTTCCTCCTAATAAAGAGTTCACTTGTTTAACTACTTTCTGTCTTTGCGGGAATTCTTTTCTGCACAGCCAAAGGGCCAGGGCCTTGTCACTGGCCACTGGCCGACCTAGTGGCTAGGATCTGGTGCTCTCACCGTGGGGACCTGACCTCAATCTCTGGTCTGGGAACCCAAGCTCCGCTTCAAGCCACTGCAGGCCGAGGCCAACCGAGGTCACTGTGGCTACTGCGCAACCTTGACCTGAGCCTCAGTTTCCTTTCCTGTAGAATAGGTGTGATGAGAATTCACAGGATTGCTAGAGGAATAAGATCCACTCACGCTTTCATTACGTGATTCGGAGCCAACTACTGGGTTCAGAATCATTCCCAGTCCCTGGGGCCGGGCACACAGCAGAGGACTGACTCTCTCGACTTTTAAACTCTAGTGGGGACGGCAGGCAATAAACAGAAACGGGAAGACAAACCAAAACAGTTTCACAGAGTGAGAAGCGCTACAACTGACACAGAACAGGACCGGAAGCCTGGAGTGGGATTCCCCAGGCACTTAAACAGTGCCTGGCACACAGTAGGTGTTCAGAACTATTTGTTCTCTGACTGGACGTGCTGGGTGGGCAGGAAGACTCACAGATGCCCCCTAAGGGTGGGGGGTGGGGGGCACCTGCGTGGAGGGCCAGGCAGCTCAGTTCAGGCCAGTCGCTCAGTCGTGTCCGACTCTTTGCGCCCCCGGGGACGGCAGCGCGCCAGGCCTCCCTGTCCATCACCAACTCCCAGAGCTTACTCAAACTCATGTCCTCGAGTCGGTGATGCCATCCAGCCATCTCACCCTCTCGTCCCCTTCTCCTCCCGCCTGCAATCTACAGCGCCAGGCAGGGGAACCTCAAAGGCAAAGAAACGGAAGGGAAAGTAGACAGCGTGCGTAGATCTCGTCACCGTGAACCTCACAGGCTGTCTAACCGGGCGGGAAGGCTGTGTCCGCGGCCGGCCCTTTGATTTCGCATCATCTGCTTCTGACGACGCCCCCCGCCCGCACCCGGGTGGCCGCGCGGCTCTCCGCGTGGGGGGATCGAGAGGCCGGCAAGCAGTTTCCGCAGCGCCAAACCCGCGAGGGCGCCGCGCGGCGTCCCCGAGGGCGCACGGGCCCACGGAGTGAGTTCCGCGCGGGGCTGGCGGGCAGCACTGCCTGAGCCGGGTGCCCCGGGACACGCGCCGGGGCCCGGAGCCCGGAAGCACCGGGAGCGCGCGGGGCGGGGCCGGAGCAGCCCGGCGCCCTG
>CM035293.1:51326984-51347279 GCA_020226075.1 Hydropotes inermis
CGTCGCCCTCCTCCACCCCCGACGCGGCCCCCGCTGCCAAGTGCGCGGCGGCGGCCCGGCGCCGACCGGCCCGGAGTGGAAGTCGCCGGGCGGCTTATTGCTTTCCTTCCGAGCCGGAAGTGAGCCTAGAGCCCCAGGCCCTGGCCCCAGATGGGGAAACTGAGGCCGGGCCTCCCCTGGTAAGTGAGGACTCTGGTCCGCGCCAGGGAGGGGGCGGGGCTTGCCCCACCCAAGGTCACCCGGGGTCGCCGGGCGTCCCCTGGGCTCACGGGGCCCCCCGGGCGCTCCTCACCGCCCCCTCTTCTCGTCCCTGCAGCCCTCTGAGCTCTCAGCAGACACCTAAACCGAGAATTACCGCAGGCGCAGGGAGGAGAAAGTGCTGAGAAGAAAAGGCCCCGGGGTCACAGGGAGCCCGGGGGCGTCCTCCTGACCCCTGTTGTTAGAGGAAGGATGAATTTCTGCTCCTGATTTACTAACTTTGGGGGGATTTTACACCTGGCTAAGCTGGGGCTCAGAGAGAGGAGGGAATTTCCCCAAGACCATGGCAAGGTCAGGATAAGAGCCTGGGCTGTAAGAGCCTGCCACCGCGCCTGGCACAGAGGAGGCTTCACACACACGCACCCCTCCGCTCTCCTCTCCGCCCTGCTCAGGGCGGCGCAGGAGGCAGGACCGCAGCCCGGCTAGGCTCCACTTGGTCTGGACGCCGCTGCCTAACTCGGCGTCGGGGTCAACAGTGAGTTCCCTGTTCACTAACTCCGCGTTCATTTGGGGGCAGAACAGGAAGCCCTTTAAGTTTTGGGGGAGTCCACCAAATATATATGGAACCAAATGTATATCCAGCGTTGACTGGGTACGGTTTAGGCGCTGAGAATACAGCGGTCTGCAAGACAAGAGCTGCCCTGGGGGGAGGTGGGGGAGCAGTTGTGGGGGGGCAGAGTACATGCCCGACAGTGGAATAAACCCTGCCCTTTAGTCTGAGCTGGAGGAGGGATGAGGAGGGAGCGCTGCAACCTTCCCCATGGGGAAGTCTGAGAAGAGGGCAGGAGGAGATGAAAGCTCACAGCTCCAAGTCCTCTGAGTCTCTGGCCCTGGCCGGCCTTGTTTGGGATGCTTTGGCAGCCTGAGCTCCCCCAACCCAACCTCCAGGGATTTGGAGAGGAGGAGCTGGGTGGGCAGAGAGCGGGCCTGAACTGACCTGAGTCTGGAAACCCAGCTGTGTGATCTTGGGTGCGTCATTCTACCTCTCTGGCCTGTTTTCTTGGCATACGGCCGGAGTCAGGATACTTCACGGCGTTGGTGGTGCTGTGCTTGGAAGTCGTAAGCAGGGTGCAGGGTGTGGCTCACGTCAGAGGCCTTGCTGAAGCAGGCTTGAGCCGGGGTGTAGTGTTTGTTTATAGCGTTTATTTAGAGACTAGTGGCCCTGTGGATAACCGGTGAGAGCTCTCCGTAAAGAATGTAAGAGGCAGGGAGGGTGGCCACGTTGAAGGCTGGGAGCCTGAGCTTCCCTGCTCTGCCGTCTCAGGAAACAGAGCGCGTGTCACCGCCCGCATTTCAGCTTTCTGAACCCTTGCGGTCACAGGTGCTGCATCACCCAGAGGCGGCTCAGGCCCCCAGTCTGCAACTTCCGGAGTCATCCCGAACAAGCCGAGTGACCTGTCTGTGCCTCGGTTGCCTCACCTGCGAAATACCTGTCCCCAGGGTTGTCATGGGGACGAAAGAGCCACAAAGGGCCCTGTGTAGAGCTGCCACCGTGGGAGCCTTTCCGAGGCCTCGGAGTGGTTGGACGGCACAGTTGGCTGCCTTGGTTGCCGTGGCCGAGCATGTACCAGAATGGCACCGTTTAGACGCTGGGGGTACAGCGGTCAACAAGACGCATGCTGCCCTGGTTGGGGTGGCGGGGAGGGAGGTTCATCAGGGTCACAGCCTGGAGAGTTTCTCATGAGCCTGAAATCGTCTTTCCCTGCGCTGGTACCACGAGGCTACAAGTGGCTGGATCAGCCTCCGGGCCCACACTTGGGACCTGAGAAATGTCATTAGGTGGTTTATCCTCACTCTGTCCTTTATGACCTGATGGTTTTGTAACCATTGCTGTACATTTTAAAGTGTGGCAGCAGATGAAGTGGGGGAGCGGTGCTCGCTGCCTTGAATATGTTACAATAAGCAGGAGGGGGCTAGAAAGGGTATTAAACCCACTTGCCATTTTGCCACCCCCCTCTTGACAGCCAGACCCATCTGATCGTACCACTCTCTGCTCAAAACCGTTCTGTGGCTTCCTACTTTCCTAGGGTAAAGAACAGAAACCTCAGCATGGCCCATAAGGCCCTGCCGCCTGGGCACCCACACCTGGCCTCCTCCTCCAGCTGTGTCTCAGACCACGTTATCAGTAGCCCTCTGTGCTCGGGCACGCTGCTGCCTCCTGCCTCAGGGCCTTTGCACAGGCTCTTCTAGACTGCTTCTCCTCCTTCATCTCTCTTTTTCCAGGTTAACACCTCATCCATCAGATCTGATCCCAACCTCGACTGGCATTCCAGGTTCCCCAGGCCACAAGACTTCCCCAGGTATGTGGGAGGTTTATGTCAAAGTGTAATTATACTTGTGTATAATTGTGTACGATAACACTGGGATTAATCTCAGCTACCACCCAGTCACACTCGCCCACCTCCAGCTGTAACCCTCATGATTCCTGGGAGTGCTCGGAGTTTGCTCTGAGATGCTCAGTATTGAAATCTCTTTGGGAGTAGCTCTTGAGTGCACATGTGGACTTGCTTTATCTAAAATTCTATTGTCCTTCATCAAAAAAGAAAAACTACAAAAGTCACGTCTTAGCTGTGAGGGTAGGTGTTCATTCACCCATTCTGTCACCTGCTCTGCCAGGCACTGTTCTAGGAGACATCAGGGAACGTAATACACAAGCCCCTGCCCTCACGGAGCCTTCTCTAGTGAGGGAGACAGACCACAAAGAAATAAACCTATCATCCACTGCCAAGTCGTGGCAAATCAATTAAGAAAAGTCACACAGGGTCTGGTGGGAGGGGGCAGCGGTGGCACCTGATACCTTACACCTGCAGAAGGAGGAGCTCTGCTGAGGAGGTGGGAAAGCACAGGTGTCCTGGGCACCATCCACTCCCCCCCGACCATCCTGGTTGGGGAGACAGGCACGTAGGCAACCAGCCTTCATGCCTGAGAGGAGCTGAGGCCCCCCCCCCCAGGGAAAGCATAAGGAGCGCTTCAGAGGTAGCAGGCTGGACAAATCCAAGAAGCCTCCTGGCAGCCCCTGAGACCCCTGAGTAAAATGGAGATGGATTTGGGTCTCAAGTCACATGCACCTGGGGAGGGTATATCCCGATCCTGCCATTTGCCAGCTGTGTGGCCCTGCCCTCTGTGAGCCTCAGTTTTCTCATCTGTAAGATGAGGACAGTATTAGTCTCTTCCTCATAAGGTAGTGGTGAGGCTGAAATGGGATCAGGAGAGTAAGTCTGCAGGAGATCCTCACTGATTTTTTTTTTTATTTTAATTTATGGTTGCATTGGGTCTTCGTTGCTGCCTGCGGGCTCTCTCTGGCTGCAGCGAGCAGGGGCTGCGCTCTGGCTGTGGTGCGTGGGCTTCTTATTGCGGTGGCGTCTCTGGTTGTAGAGCACAGGCTCTAGGCACATGGGCTTCAGTAGTTGTGTGCAGGCTCAGTGGTTTTGGCACACAGGCTCAGTTGCTCCTCAGCATATGGGATCTTCCTGGAGAAGAGCTCAGACCTGTGTCTCCTGCCTTGGCAGGTGGGACTCCCAGCCACTAGACCACCAGGGAGGTCCCTGCTTTTATGTTTACGCTATGCTTCTGAAGAAGGGGCTTCTCTGGTAGCTCAGGTGATAAAGAATCTGCCCGCAGTGCTGGAGACCTGGGTTTGATCCCTGGGTGGGGAATATTCCCTGGAGAAGGGTGTGGCGACCCACTCCTGTCTTCCTGCCTGAAGAATTCCATGGACAGGGGAGCCTGGTAGGCTACAGTCCATGGGGTCACAAAGAGTCGGACACGACTGAGCGACTAAGGCTTTCACTTTCACTTTGAAGAAGGGCATTATTTGGAGATGAGGATCCACACCAAGGGAAAAAACAGCTTGAGCTGCGTCCCGAGGTGGGAAACCCAGCGTAGGCTGGAAAGAGCAGGTGGTTCAGCTTGGGAGAAAGCTGGCTAGAAGAAGGGAAGTGGAGGGAAATAAAGTTGAAAAGTGGGGTCGTGACTGAACCAGACTTGGATCTGTTCACTCACACAGACCAGTCTACTGTCAATCTACTGAGACCTGTTGCGGTGAAGGAAAAAGTGCAGCATTTATTATACGGTGGCAGATCAGGAGTTCAGGGCAGCCGCTCTCAAAAAACCCAACTCCCCTGATGGGTTTCAGGGCAGCGTTTTGTTTTTGTTTTGATGCATAGTCGATTTACAGTGTTGCTAGTTTCTGGTATAGAGCGCAGTGATTCAATTATACAAACACACACATAATTCTTTTTCATATTCTTTTCCATTCTGGTTTGTTGCAGGATACTGAATATAGTTCCCTGTTTTATACAGTAGGACCTTGTTTATCTGTGTCTGTGAATCTGTTTCTGTTTCATAGAGAAGTTCACTTGTGTCATATTTCAGATTCTACATACAAATGATATCATGGAGTGTTTGTCTTTCTCTGACTGACTGACTTCACCTAGTATGACAGTCTCTGGGCCATCCATGCCGCTGTGAATGGCATTATTTCATTCTTCTTTACGGGTCAGTGGTATCCATTGTGTACATTTAATGCGTCTTCTTTATCCAGTCATCTGTTGATGAGCATTTAGGTTGCTTCCTTGTCTAGGCTATTGTAGATAATTCCGCTATAACATCGGGGTGCATGTATCTTTTTAAATCATAGCTTATTCTGGATATATACCTGTGAGTGAGATTGCTGGATCATATGGCAACTCTGTTTTTGGTTTTAAGGAGCCTCCATACAGTTTCCCATAGTGGCTGCGTAAATTTACAGGGAAGCATTTTCTTTTTCAGGGAAGCAGCTTTAAAGACCAGCAGAAGGAGGGGAGTCAGAGGGTGTGTGGTCAGTTTGTGCACAAGTCTCTGATAGGCTGATAGTGCGGTAACAGGGTGGTATCCCAGGGGTTAACATTAGCAGTCCTCAGGCTGCAGGAGCTCTGGGGGCTATGTTCTCGTGGTCATCGAGTAATTAAATCCTTCCATTTGATAGGGGTTTTATCATCTGTAAATCAACTCAGGGAATGTGTATCAGATACTGTCACCTAAGGACTTCAGGGAAGAACTAAAGGCTCTTTGACTGCCATGTGACTGATTCACTGTTTAAATGACCACTTCTCCTGGCCAAACTGCTACTTCGGTCATGACACAGTCCTTTCGATCATTAATTCTTGGCTCCGGGGAGACCTGGGAAACTATAGCTTTTCCATAAACAAGAGGCAGATAGAGGACATGAGGGAGAGGGTCTGTCGCATACAGGCCCCATAGGTCCTGCTCAGTTCAAGATGGAGCTAGTGAGATCCTAATTTGGCAGTTCTCAAACTGCCATCCATTGAAATCTTTTGGGCCACCTCAGTGTATAAAGTAGACCAGAGAGGAGCAGGGTCGGCTGTCCTTAAGCCAAGACCCAGGTACACGTTTAAATCCCATATCATTTATGCAGTGACCTTTCCGTTTATTTCTCAGGGCCTCTTTCTCCATCTGTAAAACAGAGATAATAGCATCTGCCTTATAGAATTACTGTGAGGAAATGAGATGGAAAAGAGTGGTACATGGCTAACATTTACCAAGTACTAATAGGTATAATTTTTTAATTAAAAAAATTAATTGTGATGAAATACACAGAACATAAAATTCACCATCCTAACCATTTTTAAGCATGCAGTTCAGTACCGTTAGGAATAATCACGTTCTTTTGCAATCAATCTCCAGACCATTTCAACTTGCTAATCTGAAACTCTGTACACTAAACAACAACTTCCCCTCTCCCTCCCCAACCCCTTGCAACCCCTACTTTACTTTCTATCTCTACGATGTTGGTTACTCTAAATAGCTCATATAAATGGAGCTATACAGTGTTTGTCTTTCTGGGACTGGACGATTTCATTCAGCTTAATGTCCTCAAGGGTTATCCATGTTGCACTGTGTTAGAATTTCCTTCCTTCTTTTAAGGCTGAATAATGTTCCATTGCATGTATATAACGCATTTTGTTTATCTCCTTTCATCCACCGATGACCACGTGGCTCGCCTCCACCTTTTTTTGTTGCTGTTCAGACGCTGAGTCATGTCCAACTCCTTGAGACCCCTTGGACTGTATCATGCCATGTACCTCTGTCCTTCAGTACCTCCAGGAGTTTGCTCAAATTCTGTCCATTGAGTCGGTGATGCCATCCAACCATCTCATCCTCTGTCGCCCCCTTCTCCTCCTGCCTTTAATCTTTCCCAGCGTCAGGGTCTTTTCCAGTGAGTCAGCTCTTTGCATCAGGTGGCCAAATATTGGAATTGTAGCTTCAGCATCAGTCCTTCCAATGAGTATTCAGGATTGATTTCTTTAGGATTGGCTGGTCTGATCTGCTTGCAGTCCAAGAGACTCTCAAGAGTCTTCCCCAGCACTACAGTTTGAAAGCAGCAGTTCTTAGGTACTCAGCCTTCTTTATGATCCAACTGTCACATCTGTGAGTGGAAAAATCACAGCTTTGAGTATACTGATTTTTGTCAGCAAAGTGATGTATCTGTTTTCTAATACACAGCCTAGGTTTGTTAGAGCTTTTTTTCCAAGGAACAAGAGTCTTTTAGTATCATAGCTGCAGTCACCATCCATAGTGATTCTGGAGCCCAGGAAAATAAAATATGTCAGTGCTTCCACTTTTCCCCCTTCTGTGTACCATGAAATAATGGGACCAGATGCCATGATCTTAGTTTTTTTAATGTTGAGTTTCAAATCAGCTTTTTCACTCTCCTCTTTAGTTCCTCTAAATTCAAGGCTCTTTAGTTCCTCTTTGCTTTCTGCCATTAGAGTGGTATCATCTGCATATCTAAGGTTGTTGATATTTCTCCTGGCAGTCTTGATTCCAGCTTTTGCTTTATCCAGCCGGGCATTTTGCCTGATATACTCTGCTCCACCTTTTAGCTGTTGTGAAAAATATTGCTATGAATATAGGTGTACAGATACCTTTTTGAGACTATGCTTTCAGTGCTTTTGGGTATGTAACCAGAAGCAGCATTGTTGGATCATTTACTGTTACAATTTGAAGGTGGACATGGATGGCTGCCGCTGTGTCTTCTCTTGCCCCTCAGAGTGAGACAGGTCCCTGGAACCCTGTGGACCAGTTTGCAAACCAGCGAGTCAAATGAACCACTGCGGACATTGCCATTTCTCCCCCTGCCTTGCCAGGCAGATTTGCCTCTTAAATTATATTTTAGTTATCCCTAGTGGAAACACCCTTCATTCAGCAAATGTTTATCGGTTCCTACTATGTTTTCCACGTGGGCAGAGGGAGATAGACAATAAGCAGTGAACATAAACGAGGAAAGGATATAGGGTGTCAGATAGTGAGGCATGCTTTGGCCCAGGCAGAGGAGCCAGTTGACAGGGATTGGGGTGAGAGGGGGTGGCATGGTTTCCCTGAGCTGTGAGACTTAAGCCAAGACCAGAAGGAGAGAAGGGAGCTGAGCGTGTGGTTATCTAGGGGAAGAGCATTTCCGGCAAAGGGAACAGCCAGCGCAAAGGCCTTGAGGTGGGCGCATGCCTGGTGGGGGTCCCCTGGTGGCCACGAGGACGGTGTGTCTGCAACCAAATAAGTGGAGAAATCGGGAGGAGCCGGGCCGGCTGCACATGGCCCGAGGCTCTGGGTGAGCAGGGAGTGCTGGAGGTTTGGAGCAGGGAAGGGACGTGATCTGACTCTAGTTTGAATGCAGCTTTCTAGATGCTGTGGGCTGGATAGCTAGGGGTAAGGGCAGAACGAGGTCAGAGAGGAGGCTCCTGCCAGAGAGATGGTGGCAGCTTGTACTCTGCTGGGAGTCAGGGAAGAAGGGGACGATGATAAATGAGGACAAAACGTCCGACAGCCTGGGCGTCCGCCCTCGAGCACAGTCCCCCTGCCCGCCCTGCCCCGGCACCCCACCCCTCCTCCAGGCTCTCCCGAAGCCAGCGTGGGCTGGGAGCTTGCCCTCCATGCCAACGCCCTCTTTCTCCTTCCAGTCTGTGCTGGGATTATCCAAAGCCCTGCCAGTTCTTCTGTGTTGAAACTGTTGCCTGGACATCTCCTGAGATGGTGCAGTTACCACCGACCTCCAGTTAACTTCCCGATAGAGGCATAAAATGAATGGGTTTGTCTCCTAAAATGCTGAGAGTGGGGAGTAAGCTGGGCCTGCGTAGGATCCCCACTTCTAGGACCATGTCAAGATTGTCTTGTTGTGTGTCTGTGTGTGTGTGTCTGTGTGTGTGTCTGTGTGTCTGTGTCTGTGTGTGTCTGTCTGTATGTGTCTGTGTGTGTGTGTCTGTGTCTGTGTGTGTGTGTCTGTATCTGTGTGTCTGTGTGTGTGTCTGTGTGTCTGTGTCTGTGTGTCTGTGTTTGTGTGTGTCTCTGTGTGTGTGCGTGTGTCTGTGTGTCTGTCTGTCTGTCTGTCCGCTTTGAACTACAATCTTCAGAATTTCTGGCTTAAGAACAGTGCTATAAGCTCTGTGTGTTGCAAAGGATTTCTTTGGCCCAGTGCTTTTCCTTCTCCTTGGGTCCAGAATAATTAGTCCTCAGCCTTCCTCTGACACTGTATTTATTTCTCTAGTAATGGTTATTTTTAAATAGGTGTATATATTATTCATTTATTTATTAATTTGGCTGCATGGGGTTTTAGTTGCGGCAGACAGGAACTTTCATTGCAACATGCAAATTCTTAGTCATGGCACGTTGGATCTTAGTTCCCCAACCCAGGGTGGAACCCAGGCCCCCTGTGTTGAGAGTATGGAGTTTCAGCCACTGGACCACCAGGGAAGCCCTACTGATGGTTATTTCACCGTACTGCAGACTCATGTAAAAATTCACCTGTGGCCACTTAACTCAGAAAAAGAGGAAGAAAGAGAGAAAAAGAACATCACATCCCAGCTGCACCCGGCTCCCCTACCCCCCAACCCCCCTGCCAACACACACACATCAAAGTTTAAAAAAAAAAAAAAAGGCCATAGTTGGCTCGCATTTAAGAGAAACAAAAGTTCATTCTTGCATGGCATCTTCTAAAGACTAAGTGATGCAGAACTTCCCGAACCATGGATTGAACTTGCGCCCCCAGCTATGGAAGTGCAGTCTTAACCAGTGGCCCACCAGCAAAGTCCAGAGGCCTTGGAGTTTTAATGATGATTTAAAGGACTTTCAGGGCTTCCCTGGTGGCTCAGCGCCAATGCCCAAGACTCAGGTTTGATCCCTGGGTCAGAAAGATCCCTGGCAGGAGGAGATGGCAACCCACTCCAGTATTCTTGCCTGGAGAATCCCATGGACAGAGGAGCCTGATGGGCCATAGTCCATGGGGTCACAAAGAGTCGGACACGACTGAGCGACTAAACAGCAACAACAAAGGACTTTCAAGGATGATATTGACCACATCTGATTTTTCTCCTCACTGCTAACTTGGGATTTTTGCCGCTACGAGAAGAAATCCCATGGCATCATTTATGGCGTCCATCAAGAAATGTGGGTCGAGCACCTCCCGTGGGTGCCTATAGAACCCAGGGCAGATGTTTGGGAATAGCCATCTCCCTAATAGCCATCTACTACCAACAAAAATAACCCAACCTGTGTTTTCTTTGGTGACTGATAATATGACCTATAAGACAAAAGTCATGATCGTGGTGCATCAAAACGAGTTCCCGTTCCAGACTGGCCCCATCCATCCCACCCCTGGGCCATGAGTCCAGCCGTGGACCAGTGTCCTCCCTGGGCACCTTGCCATGGGCGTGTTGTTCCCCTGAGCGACGGGGCTCTCCTAGGTCAGAGGTGGACCTTTCTCAGGGTTCCTTGGGACCTTCATGTCACCTGGGCAGGGACAAGATCCCCAGGGAGTCGGGACTTACTCCCTGCATCAGGGATGGGCTGAGCCCAGGGTGCTGCTGGATGGGCCCTGGGCGCACGAGGTGGCCCCGGGCACAGAGGCACCTCCAGCCCTGATGGTACGGTCTGTTCCTCACCACAGGAGTCCCGCACCCTTTCGCATCTCTTTCAGAATTGGTCCAGCTTCCCAGACATACTTGAGACTCTCAGTTCAGCTTTGGACTGGACTGGATCCTGATCCCTAAGCAGACCAAGGGGTGGAGGCCACTGAGGACCAGTATACACAATTCGGGTGGCACCTCCCGCCTCCAACCTCAGCAGCCACCATACTCCCTTGATTGAAAGAGTTTGGGGCCCATCCCATCCGACTGGCCAGTCCATGGCCTTGGAGCCCTGGGCTCCTCCATCCCACCATCACGGACGGCTGAGAGTTGCCCTTGTCCATCTTGTTGATTACAAGACCAAGACCTGCTGGTCAAAGGAATGGGACTTAATCGTGACCTCACCCCCGCTGTCTCAGCTGGGCCACATGGAGCCAGGGCTTTGTGCGATAAAGCACTCCCCTTCTAGTGATCAAAAACACAACAATTTTTAATTTAAAATTTTTTTTTAATTATTCAAGCTCTAATAGAGACTTCCCTGATGGCCCAGTGATAAAGAATCCACCTTGGAATGCAAAGGACTCGGGATCAATCCCTGGTTAGGACCCAACATCCCACAAGCCCCAGAGCGACTAAGCCCACCTGCACAGCCCCTGTGCTCTGGAACACCTGCCCCACAAATAGAGTCCACACACCACAGTGGGAGACCCTGTGTGCCTCGGCTAAGACCTGGCTCAGCCAGATAAATGGGTAAATATTTTTTTTGAAAAAGCTCTGATAAGGTTGCAACAGAAAAATGTTAGAAATTCAGAAAAACAGAATAAAAACCAATTACTTCTAGGCCCACAGCCCTGCCACCGAGAGAAAAGAATCATTAACGTTTTTTTTTAAGTGGAGGATAATTGCTTTACAATTATGTTGGCTTCTGCCATACAACTCGAATCAACCATAAGCGTATATGTATATATCCCGCTCCCTCTCAAGCCTCCCTCCCACCCCTCTAGGTC
Source organism: Hydropotes inermis (assembly GCA_020226075.1). NCBI lineage: Eukaryota > Metazoa > Chordata > Mammalia > Artiodactyla > Cervidae > Hydropotes > Hydropotes inermis. The sequence goes on from CM035293.1 coordinate 51,338,146, forward strand.
GTCTGAGAGGGCCAGGCCGGGCTCCCTATGTTACATAGCAGCTTCCCATTAGCTATCTGTTTTACATGTGGTAGTGCGTATGTTGGTAAAGAATCTGCCTGTAATGCAGGAGACCCTGGTTCGATTCTGGGTTGGGAAGATCTGCTGGAGAAGGGATAGGCCACCCACTCCAGTATTCTTGGGCTTCCCTTGTGGCTCAGCTGGTAAAGAATCCACCTGCAGTGCGGGAGACCTGGGTTCGATCCCTGGGTTAGGAAGATCCCGTGGAGAAGGGAAAGGCTACCCACTCTAGTATTCTGGCCTGGAGAATTCCATGGACTGTTCAGAGTTGGACACGACTGAGTGACTTTCACGTACACATGGTAGTGTGTATGTCAGGATCATTAACATTTTGATGTATTGCCTTGTGATCTTCTTGCTCTGTGAAACATTTTTTAAAGACATAACTAGCATCATATTGTGTATCCCATGGTGTACTGTTAACCACCTCCCTGGAAATGGATTCCCTTCATTTGTGGCGCTTGCCAGGTTCTGTGATGGAAACAGCTCCTCTGTGGCCTGTTTCAGGCTCCCAGCATCACTGAACATAGAGTGGGGAGAGATGCCAGTCTGAACTGACATCAGCACCCCATATTATGATTTAAAATCATAATCCATTGGGGACTTCCCTGGCAGTCCAGTGGTTAAGACGTCTACTTCCAATGCAGGGGGTGTGGGTTCAATCTTTGGCTGAGGAGCTAGGATTCCACATGCCTCCAGGCCAAAAAAATCAAAACATAAAACAAAAGCAGTATTGTAACAAATTCATAGACTTTAAAATGGTCCCCATCAAAAAAAAAATTTTTTTTATCTGTTCGTTCTGATCTTATAATCAATACACAGTCATTATTGAAAATTCATAAAATTTAAACATATAAAGAAAAGATTAAAATCATACAGAATCTTCAGCCACCACCCCTACCCGCCCCACTCCACCGCAGTGTACAGACGGTCACTGTCCACCACCCTGATGTAAGTCCCACAGTCCCCTCCACGCAGGTAGAGACATGAACAAAATAAGTGCCTTCAGAGTTCAAAAGCAATACATCTCTGTGACACTGGGGAAATCCAGAAAAGTCTCTGGTATGCAACCATCCAGAGATCCCTGTGATGACTGTTCTTCTAGACGTTTTACTTGTCTGTCTTTTTAACATGGTTGGACTTGTGGCTTGAATCTCCTGGCTCATAGTCATACTACACTCCCGTGCTTTGGAAGGTAACATCCAGGGGAAGGGTGTTATCACTGTTAATTGATTAAAAACCCTTTGGAGGGCTAAGAGTCTGCACTTCCACTGCAGGGGCCTTGGGTTCCATCCCTGGTCCGGGAACTAAGGTTCTGCATGCCACGCGGCATGGCCAAAAAGATTAAAAAAAAAAAAATAACTTACAGAAGCTTGAAGAGGCAGAAAATATTCTGGCTCCTTGAACATAGGAAATGGCCCGTTAGGATGAAGCTCAGAGTATTTGAAGTTTGGGTCACTGAGCATCTTTGGGCATCTTTGGGCTGAGCATTGTTTGGATTGCTGAGCATCTTTTCGGTTCTTCAGAAACACCTTCTCTCCTCTCCCCCTGGGCTCTGAGATGTCTCTGGGTAATTCCAGATGCTGGGCCCTTGGTCCATCTGCCTTCCTCATCTGATACTCGAGGGGAGGGTAAGAAGAGGAGTGCCTTTCCAGAGAGAATAACCAGGGAAATCTAGCTTTTGCTTATGCCTAAAATGCTAGTTCATTCATGTGTTCATGTCACATTCAATTTCTGAACACTTACTCTGGGGCACAAATGGTTGGGCACTGGAATACTGATACGGAGGAGAACCGGTGCCAGCTCTCTGCCGCCAGGCTAACCCGGGAGTGGGTGCAGCACCCGTGGCCCAGGGTGTGAAGACGTAGAACCGACAATTCATGCCAAGAGCCAGAGCTGCACTCGATGAATGATCGATGCCTACAGACCTGGGGGGCAAAGGCCAGAAGTAGGGTCAGAGTTCCCCTGAGCCCCGGGGCTCACCTCCCTCTTTCCCACAGGCCTCCTCAGGGTCTCACACCCTGTGGACCCACGGGCTGGTTTTTCTGGTTTGTTCCTCCAGGGCAATTTCTCTGAAGAACTTCCAAGAAGCTGGACAGTCTGTTTTCAGACAGAGAGAAGGGAAACCCAAGGTTGTTTCTTGAAATCTGGGTAAGTATTATATAAGGTTTCTTTCTCTTCAGAACCCTCGTTGTTATTTAAAATGATCTTTCTTTTTCAGTGTTTTCTTTCCATTTTCTTTCAAACTCGTTGTGTCAAATAGAACGATCTTAATTTAAATGCTTTGAGTTTACTCTTGTCTGACTCCCTGCCGCAGTGCATCTCCATGCTGGAAGGTGGTTGTCTGTGTGTCTTAGTCACTGCTGGGTCCCCAGCGTGTAAGACACCACCTGAACATATTTATTGAACTTATCTGGTACGTGTTTGGTAAATTAACTGACTGATTTGGAGTGGAGGTGAATATTTATTTTGCGTTTATTTGAACTTAGTTAGTTAGTTAAGTTGCTCAGTCATGTCCGACTCTTTTGCAGCCCCATGGACGGTAGCCTACCAGGCTCCTCTGACCATGGGATTTTCCAGGCAAGAGTACTGGAGTGGGGTGCCATCGAAGTTCTCAAATTCTATAGCAATGTCCCACTGCTTTTTTCTTTTTAATTGATTATAGACTCACAGGCAGTTGCAGAAACACCACTGAGAGGTCCAGTGCGCCCTCACTCAGCTCTACACGTGGCCCCGGCCTTCACGGTTAGGTTGGACTCCTCAGCTAGGCGGACTTGGACCCACAGGGTGTAGGCCCTGGCAGCTGCCCCTCCAACCTCATTTCTTCCCTCCCCCCGCACACCCACCCATTGTCCAAGCCCTGCCTACGCTGAGCATCCTTCTGGTTCTTCAAAAGCATCTTCTCTCTTCTCATTTTGGGACTGACATGTCTCCTCTGCCGGGAACATTCTCTACCCACTGACCCCACCCGTCCGAGGGCACCTTCTCCGGGAAGCCAGCTCTGGGCTCTCCTCTGTCTGTCTGTCTGTTTCCTCTGCCGCAGCATTTATCCCACTCATTGGTCATCATCTGTTTACCTGTCTGTCTCCACCACTCTCCTGTTTCTCCTAGATTGCCTTCTCCCGTCCATCTTATCTCCTGCAGGCCTCTGCTGGAACGGTCCCTTTCGTCTGATACCATCATCACCCCCTCCTTCCTCATCACTTCATACTCCCCTCACCCTGGTTGCTCTCCCCTGACAGTCACTGCCCAACTGAATATTTATCTGTTTATTTACTCACTTACTTACTGGGCTTCCCTGGTGACTCAGATGGGAAAGAATCCACTTGTAATGCAGGAGACCTGGGTTCACCCCTCAGGTGGGGAAGATCCCCTGGAGAAGGCAATGTCTACCCACTCCAGTATCCTTGCCTGGAGAATCCCATGTACAGAGGAGTCTAGCGGGCTACAGTCCATAGAGTTACTTTTACTTATTACTTATTTAGTGGACTGTTAAGAGCATGGATCCTGCATTCAGTTCCTCTGAGTGAAAAAATCTCAGTTCCACCACTTAGTAACTATGTGACCATGGGCAAGTTACTTAAATTATTATAATTATGCCGTATCGGTATAGTATTGTCTGTCTCCCACCTGAATATGAGCCCCTTGAGGGCAGGGTATTTGTCAGTATTGTCCCGTGATCTGCCCCAAGGCTGACCAGAACAGGGCATTCTGCATCATATACCCTTCTTTATTCATCCAGCAAGTAGCGATTGAACACCTACCATATTCCACGGCTGGCTCAGAAAGCTAGGGGTACAGCAGTGAAAAAACAACCAGGGGCCTGCCTCAAGAAGTTTACATTCTACTTATGTACACAAGTCAACAAATAATCTAAAAATATATTACTTAAGATGGAAATAAGTATTACAGAAATAGAACAGGGGTGCTGGGTTAGAGAAGCAGAGTAGCTTGGCCGGGGGATCAGGGAAGGCTTCTCAGAGGAGGTGACATTTGGGCTGAAGCCAGAATGATGTGAAGGACAAATGTAAAGTGTCCCTGGCTGGGAGGACAGCAGGTGCAAAGGCCCAGGGGGGAGGACCAGCTTGCGTATTTGAAGAGCGAAAAGACAGCCAGTGTGGCTATAATGCAGTGAACAGGTGGTCATGGGGTGTACAAGCTGGGGTTTGGAGGCGGGCAGAGGCCAGGTCAGGACTGTGTAGACTTCCATGAAAGGACTGGCCTTCATGCTGGGGCGATGGGAGGCCTCTGGAGGACTTTCAGCAGGTGAGTGACATGACCGCTATGTATGACAAGGCCGCTCGAGCTGTTGTGCAGAGAATGGATTTATAGGGGCATCATGAGTGTATTTTGTTGAACAAATGAATGAACAAATGGATGAATGGATGCATTTGGCCTGAGCTGCGTTCTTCGGGCACTCAGCACACACTCCTTCCCCCGTGGTTAGAGGCAGGCCAGCTTAGGATTCTCTGCTTAGAAGGCTGTTTCTTCTTGAGCTGAGAACTAACATGGGCTTTCCCAAATACAAGCCCAATAAAATACCATCTTGGGCTCCTCTGGGTAAGAGCAGCAGTTACTGCTGCCTCCAAACGGCACTTGGTGGTGTTGATTAAAGGTGGTCGGAATTGCCAAGGCTGCTGACCTCAGGGCCGGGCACGGCCTTGCTCGTGGTCTTAGTTCCGGGTTGGTTGCTGTCTCCTTCGTCCACTGCCGCAGTCTATGCTGATTATCTGAGCCAGGGAGTTCAGTCCAGCCACTCCGTCGTGTCTGACTCTCTGCGACCCCATGGACTGCAGCCCACCAGGCCTCCCTGTCCATCACCAGCTCCCGGAGCCTGCTCAAACTCATGTCCATTGAGTCAGTGATGTCATCCAGCCATTTTATCCTCTGTCGTCCCCTTCTCCTCCTGCCTTCAATTTTTCCCAGCATCCCAGCATCCCAGGGTCTTTTTCAATGAGTCAGTTCTTCGCATTAGGTGGCCAAAGTATTGGAATTTCAGCTTCAGCATCAGTCCTTCCAGTGTGAATATTCAGGACTGATTTGGCTGCTTTGCTGTCCTTGAAAAGCTATGACCAACCTAGACTGCATATTAAAAAGCAGAGACATTACTTTGCTGACAAAGATCTGTCTAGTCAAAACTAAGGTTTTTCCAGTAGTCATGTATGGATGTGAGAGTTGGACCATAAAGAAGGCTGAGTGCTGAAGAATTGACGCTTTTGAACTCTGGTGTTGGAGAAGACTCTTGAGAGCCCCTAGGACTGCAAGGAGCCAGGGAAATCCACTTCAAACAGATCTCGACTTGGGTTCCTGGAGCAACCACTGGAGGCCAGTCTTGCTGGGTGACATTGGACAAGGTCTTAACCTCTCTGGGCCTCAGTTTCTCCATCTGACATAAGGGGAGGAGAATCCCTGTGCCTGATGCAAAGGAGAGAACATAGGGTTTGGAGCCAAAGTCTGGATTGATTTTCATCACATACTTACTGTGTGACCCTGGGGAAATCACTTGACCTCTCTGAGCGTACAGTTACAGGAGAGAATCATAATGCCTCACATGCTACTTAACCTCCCATGGTAATTGTAAGAATTAAAGGGATTTAAAGTGTTTTGCAAACTGTTACCTGCTGTCCAGATATTGGTCTGTGGCTTTTAACTAGCTCAGAGTTATTTTGAAAAACAGATGCAATATTAGTTGCCAACCAACTTTTTAATAATCCCTCCATAGATGTAATATTTTGAGAACAAAAGATTTTATCGCTCAGATAGAAGAGAATGAATTTGTGGGCCAAACTCAGTGTGGCGTTTGGGTATTAGACTAGAAATCTCTGGGCGATAAGACGAATGTTTAAAACAGAGATGGTGCAAAACAAAAAATAACAAGAGATGGTGGGTGATGTGCCTGGCTAAGATGTCTAGCTTTGGGTCCTTTTCTGCCTTTTTCTGGCATATGACCAGGTCCAGATCCTTCTCCTCTGAGCCTGTTCCCCCAGGAACAGGGAGAAAGTGGACACTGTGTTAGTACCTGTCTTGGAGGGCCGGCTGAGGCTGTGTGTGTTAAAACTGCAGTCCTGGGGCCTGGCATCCAGCAACAGCTCCATTTTGTTGCCTCTTCCTCTTATTTATACACCTTTGGTGTGTGCCAGGCACTGTGCTGAGCATGCATTTATTGATCATTTTGTACATTTATTTCTTTAGGGTTTATGTAGTATGAGCCCGGTGCCAAGCTCTCTTTTCAGTGCCATATAGATATACTGACTTGCATGGCGGTGTTGCTGCTTGCAGAGATCTTCCAGACACCTACTATTACAGTCCGTTTCTAGGTGAAGGAATCTAAGTGCAGAAAGATTGAGTTTCCCAAAGTCCCACACCTATGAGAAGGAGCCCCTTGGATTCACACCGTCTGTCTGGTCCTGAGCCTGCATTTGTATCCACAGTACCTGTGGTCACGGCTGGCCACCCTTCCTGGTACCCCCTCCCAGGGCCCTTGGAGGCCTGGCTTGGCTTGGTTTGTCCGCCTTCCCTCCATCCACTTCAGCCCCTGGAAGAGAAGCGCGGAGTAAACGAGGGGCAGAGGGAGGGCAGGGTGACCTTGCTCCCTCCCCGCCCCTTTTTGTGGCTGCGCTGGCTTTTGTGGCATGCAGCCTTCTCTCGTGTGCCACGTGGGCTCCTGAGAGCTCGGGCTCAGTAGTTGCGGAGTGTGGGCTTAGTTGCCCTGCAGAATGTGGGGTCTTGGTTCCCCAGTAGGGGTCGGACTCACGTCTCCTGCATTGGAAAGCAGATTCTTAACCACTGGACCACCAGAGAAGTGCCCCAAATACAGACATCTTAAGTATACAGTTCAGTGGATTTTAAAATACATTTATACTAGTGTAATCACCATCTGGGTCAAGATATAGAACATTGTTGTCACCTAGAAGCCTTTCTATATCCCTTCTGAGCCAATGTTCTTCCCAGTGGCGACCCCTCTTCTGACCCTTCTCACTATAGATTGGTTTGACCTATTCTTCAGGTTCATATAAATGTAATTCTACAGTATATACTCCAGTGAATGACTGTCTGCTTATCATTAAGATTCATGCATGTTGAAGTCTTTGACTCAGACTTTGTTCTTTTTCACTGCTGTGTAGCGTTCCATGGTATGAATAGACAGGCTGTCCATTCTACTGTGGGTGAGCGTGTGGGTGGTTTCATTTAGGACTGTGATGAAAGAAGTTTCTCTGAGCATTCATGTACATGTCTTTTGGGGGACATAAGCCCTCGTTTCTCAGCAGTGGAATTGCTGGGGTGTAGGGAAGACATTTGTTTAGCTTTAGTGGATAAAGTGAGACCATTTTGCCCATGGTTGTAACAAGTTACATTTTCACCAGCTGCATGTGGAAGTTCTGTTTGCTCCTTATTCCCTAGTATTATAGGTCTGTTTCAGTTTTAACCATTCTGATAATAGGCGAATGGGAGTGTCTCATCAGACTTGGGCTTTTTTTCCTTTTAAAGTTTGTTTGGTTGGGTCAGGTGTTAGTTGCAGGATCTTTAGTTTCAGCATTTGAGCCCTAGGTTGCAGCATGCGGGATCTAGTTCCCCAACCAGGGATTGAACCCAGGCCCCCTGCCCTGGGGGAGTGGAGTCCGAGCCGCTGGACCACCAGGGACGTCCCTCCCCGGAGTTTTTAATTTCCGTGTCCTCAGTGGCTCGTTTACACTCCTGCCAGTACGTTTGCGAGTTCTGCCTGTGTTTTATCTTTAGCAACACTTGGTGTAGTCAGGTTTTTAAGTTTAGCCATTCTCATGGCTGAGTAGCCGTGTCTAACTGGGGTTTTTATTTCTGTTTCTCTGATCCATGATGATGTTGAACACCTCTGCGTGTGCTTATAGACCACTTTTGTGAAGATACATGATATCTTTTGTGAAGTACCTATTCAGGTCTTTTGCTGATCTTAAATTTGCTTTGTTTCTTTTTGTTAGTGACTTGGAAGAGTTGTTATTATTCTGGGGATACTAAGCCTTTGTGATAAACACATTTGCAAATATCTCCTGGAGACCTGAGCTAAGGTGGCGGAGGAATAGGATGGGGAGACCACTTTCTCCCCTACAAAATCATCGGAAGAAAATTTGAACGCTGAGCAAACTTCACGAAACAACATCTGACCGCTAGCAGAAGACATCAGGCTCCCAGAAAAGCAGCCCATTGTCTTCAAAAGGAGGTAGGACAAAATATAAAAGATAAAAAGAGAGACAAAAGAGCTAGGGACGGAGACTCGTCCCAGGAAGGGAGTTGTAATAGAGGAAGTTTCCAAACAACAGTAAACCTTCTCACTGGTGGGTCTGGGGGAATCTTGGAGGGCAACCTAACTGGGAGGAAAAATAAATAAAACCCACAGATTACATGCCTAAAAGCAACTCCCAGCAGAAACGTACCCCAGATGCCCACATCTGCCACCAGCAAGTGGGAGCGGAACAGAGAGGAGCAGGCAGCATTGCTTAGGGTAAGGATTGGGCCTGAGTGCCCTGAGAGCAATCAGAGGGAGCTAACGTGAGATAGCAACTTAAACTGTGGGATAGCAAGAGAGAGTGAAAATTAACCGGCCCAAACACACTGCCGGCCGTTCGCAAAATAAAGGGACTGAGCGATCCCAGAGAAGAAGCTAGCCGGCTGTGGACCGGCCCAGCCCCGCCGGAGGCAGGAGGCAGCGGGGAGGGGAAAGGGGCAAACTCGGCCCCAGAGACGGCACCCCCTACCACCCTGCAAACAGGCCTCCAGTTTCTAACCAAAGACCTCCTGAGATTCTGGATGGCCGACATCCGCTGGGAGGGTTGCGGCTAAACAGTGGGCGCACGCACCCAACTGGCGCGAGGGGAAACTGAGGCTGGGGCCGCGGAGGGGAGAAGGCGCGCGCACCCGGGGAGAGCGCGCCCGTCACGCTCCTGGCTGCCTGAGCCCCTCGGGTGGGGAAGGCACAAAACGCAGGCGCAGCCGAGTCCACGCTTTTGTGGAGGACCCGAAAACTGGAGCCGCACACCACGCAGGGCCCGCTCCATGTAGAGCAGCCGGGGGCCTGAGCGGCGTGGACGGGGAGAGCGGCC
>CM035293.1:51352279-51398014 GCA_020226075.1 Hydropotes inermis
GGGTTAGCTGAGAACTAGAGCCACTGGAAGTTAAGTGGGAGGTTGGACGGGGGTGCAGAGTTCTGTCTGGGGGAGATAGTAGCCTTGGACTGATTGGGGCAGGGAGCTGCCAGACACACTGCTCAAGAAGTTCCCAACAGGAGAAAGAGCAAGTTCAGATGTAGGCTTAGAAAAACAGGAACTTGACCTAAGGCAGCAGATCAAGCCAGCCCAACTGGTTCATGAATATAGTTTAATGAAATGAATCCGGATGGGAACAGAAATAGATGAAGGGACCACACGGTGACTGGAAGAGTGGAGAGTGCTCAGCAGGGTCTGGCTGACCTCACCCGAAGCCTAGGGAAGGAATCTGGGGCCAGGCAGAGAAGGGCCGTAAAGGCAACTGGGAAGTAGTTTGGGGAGGTTTTGGAAGGCAATCTGACTTCTCTTCGGAGGGTGTTTTGAGCTGGTTGGGTTAGCAGCCAAGAGAAATGGGACTGAAAATGGAATTGGGGCCTCCATACCCTTGATGTCGGCCCAGCAAATATTTCTTAGTTGCCACTGGCCTGAAGAAGCTATGTTGTAAACGCTTTCATTCCTTTGTGTACTTTATATCTTTTTCCCACCCCCCCTTTTCTTAATAAATGCTTTTGAAAAATGTGAAAAAAAAAAAAAGATCAACAGGGCCTCCTCTGCCCCGAACTCAAGGAGGACACCCCCTGATAGCAGGACAAGATGTCTGTGCATTCAGTGAGCACCTACTGTGTACTGAGGATTGTGCAAGGCCCTGTGGAGAAATCAAAGGAAAGCAAGGCCTGGCTCCTGTTCTGGTGCTGACAGTCAGGGGGCTAAAACCGGGTGCCTGGGTTTTCGTGTTCTGTTTTCATTTTCATTTAGTTATTTATTTATTTGTGACTGTGCCCGGTCTTCGTTACTATGCCTGGGCTTTCTCTAGCTGCAGGGAGCGGGGGCTGTTCCCTACCCGCGGTGTGCCTTGCCCCGGCTTCTCCTGTTGCCGAGCACAGGCTCCAGGGCGTGCCGTCTTCAGTGGTTGCGGTGCGCGGGCTTCATTCCCCAAAGTGAAAGGGAAAGTCACTCAGTCGTGTCCGACTCTTTGCAACCCCAGGGACTTTATAGACCATGGAATTCTCCAGGCCAGCTTACTGGAGTGGGTAGCCTTTCCCTTCTCCAGGGGCTCTCCCCGACCCAGGGATCAAACCCAGGTCCCCTGCATTGCAGGCAGATTCTTTACCAGCTGAGCCACCAGGGAAGCCCTGGCATGTGGAACATTCCAGGACTAGGGATCGAACTGTGTCCCCCTGCATTGGAAGGCAGATTCCTAACCACTGGACCACCAGGGAAGTCCCCAGATGACTAGTTTTAAGAGCAGACGGACGGGCTAAGTGCCACGATGGGGGATAGGTTCAGTGAGACTTGGTGTTCAGAGTTGGAATATCAGAGTGGCTAAGATCATGGGCTTGGCCTTCAGGGATTTGCAGGGGGGAGAGTTTGGAGGGCCAGTTGTTGGAAAGCTGGTGAAGCTGTTTGGAGAAACCAGGACAGTGATCCGGAGGCTGGAGGAACAAAGGTGAGGCGGCCTTTTCTGAGGTTGAGGGCAGCTCCGGTGCTGTGGAGGGGCAGACGGAGGCCCCAAACTGGGGCGGAGGGCCTCGGAGGACGCAGATAGTGTTGCTGAAACAGGAAGTGGTGGGTTATGGGGGACAGGAAATGGCAAGAAATTTTCCCATCTGCATTTTTTGAAGAACCACACCTCCTCAGTCCCAGCATGGACCCCTGTGAGTAAACTCCTCTGTGCCTTGAGTCTTAGCTGGGCTTTTTTTTTAATCTATGTCATTCTCATGGGACCAAACACTTGAGCGAATTCATCTCAAACACTTTCCGTATTCATCTCCATGGGGGTCACCTCCAGGAAGCATTCCAAGACCCTCCCCACCTCCCGGATGGGATGCATTTCCGTCTATCTGTCCAGGGACCTGTCACTATGACCGCCTTCACGTTGCTCTGCCCATCCTGGCAACCCCCTGCCTGTCCCTGGAGAGCAGGAACTGCCCTGTTCATCTCCGAGTTCCCAGTGCCTTGCACACAGCTTGGTGAAACAAAGACAGTAAAGATTTGTGAAAGGAAGGAATGGAGAAATACAGACTCTGTTAGCACAGGAGACAAACCACGGATTTGGACTTAGATCTGGGTTCAAATCCTACTCCTGCCACTTTCCGATAACATGTGACCCCTGGCAGGTTATTTAGCTTCCCTAAGCATCAGTCCAACAACACAAGAGAAGACTCTACACATGGACATCACCAGATGGCCAACACCAAAATCAGATTGATTATATTCTTTGCAGCCAAAGATGGAGAAGTTCTATACAGTCAGCAGAAATAGACCTGGAGCTGACTGTGGCTCAGATCATGAACTCCTTATTGCCAAATTCAGACTTAAAGAAAGTGGGGAAAACCACTAGACCATTCAGGTTTGACCTAAATCAAATCCCTTATGAATATACAGTGGAAGTGAGAAATAGATTTAAGGGACTAGATCTGATAGACAGAGAGCCTGATGAGCTATGGACGGAGGTTCGTGACATTGTACAGGAGACAGGAATCAAGACCATCCCCATGGAAAAGAAATGCAAAAAGGTAAAATGGTTGTCTGAGGAGGCCTTACAAACAGCTGTGAGAAGAAGAGAAGCAAAAAGCAAAGGAGAAAAGGAAAGATATTCCCATCTGAATGCAGAGTTCCAAAGAATAGCCAGGAGAGATAAGAAAACCTTCCTCAGTGATCAATGCAAAGAAATAGAAGAAAGCAATAGAATGGGGAAGACTAGCGATCTCTTCAAGAAAATTAGAGATACCAAGGGAACATTTCATGCAAAAATGAGCTCAATAAAGGACAGAAATGGTATGGACCTAACAGAAGCAGAAGATATTAAGAAGAGGTGGCAAGAATACACAGAAGAACTGTACAAAAAAGATCTTCATGACCCAGAAGATAATAATCACAATAACACCCATAATCACAATGGTGTGATCACTCACCTAGAGCCAGACATCCTGGAATGTGAAGTCAAGTGGGCCTTAGGAAGCATCACTACAAACAAAGCTAGTGGATGTGATGGAATTCCAGTTGAGCTATTTCAAATCCTGAAAGATGATGCTGTGAAAGTGCTGCACTCAATATGCCAGCAAATTTGGAAAACTCAGCAGTGGCCGCAGGACTGGAAAAGGTCTGTTTTCATTCCAATCCCTAAGAAAGGCAATCCCAAAGAATGCTCAAACTACCACACAATTGCACTCATCTCACAAGCTAGTAAAGTAATGCTCAAAATTCTCCAAGCCATACGTGAACCGTGAACTTCCAGATGTCCAAGCTGGTTTTAGGAAAGGCAGAGGAACCAGAGGTCAAATTGCCAATATCTGCTGGATCATCGAAAAAGCAAGAGAGTTCCAGAAAAACATCTACTTCTGCTTTATTGACTATGCCAAAGCCGTTGACTGTATGGATCACAATAAACTTTGGAAAATTCTGAAGGAGGTGGGAATACCAGACCACCTGACCTGCCTCTTGAGAAACCTGCATGCAGGTCAGGAAGCAACAGTTAGAACTGAACATGGAACAACAGACTGGTTCCAAATAGGAAAAGGAGTACATCAAGGCTGTATATTGTCACCCTGCATATTTAACTTATATGCAGAGTACATCATGAGAAACGCTGGGCTGGAAGAAGCACAAGCTGGAATCAGGATTGCTGGGAGAAATATCAATAACCTCAGATATGCAGATGACACTACCCTTATGGCAGAAAGTGAAGAGGAACTAAAAAGCCTCTTGATGAAAGTGAAAAATGAGAGTGAAAAAGTTGGCTTAAAGCTTAACATTCAGAAAATTGAGATCATGGCATCTGGTCCCATTACCTCATGAGAAATAGATGGGGAGACAGTGGAAACAGACTTTATTTTTTGGGGCTCCAAAATCACTGCAGATGGTGATTGCAGCCATGAAATTAAAAGACACTTACTCCTTGGAAGGAAAGTTATGACCAACCTAGACAGCATATTAAAAAGCAGAGACATTACTTTGCCAACAAAGGTCTGTCTGGTCAAGGCTATGTTTTTTCCAGTGGTCATGCTTGGGTGTGAGAGTTGGACTGTGAAGAAAGCTGAGTGCTGAAAGATTGATGCTTTTGAACTTTGGTGTTGGAGAAGACTCTTGAGGGTCCCTTGGACTGCAAGGAGATCCAACCAGTCCATCCTGAAGGAGATCAGTCCTGGGTGTTCATTGGAAGGACTGAGGCTGAAGCTGAAACTCCAATACTTTGGCCACCTCATGCAAAGAGTTGACTCGTTGGAAAAGACCCTGATGCTTGGAGGGATTGGGGGCAGGAGGAGAAGGGGACGACAGAGGATGAGATGGCTGGATGGCATCACCGACTCGATGGGCATGAGTTAAACTCCAGGAGTTTGTGATGGACAGGGAGGCCTGGCGTGCTGCAATTCATGGGGTCACAAAGAGTCGGACACGACTGAGCAACTGAACTGAACTGAACTGAAGCATCCGTGTCTTCATCTGTAAAAGGGGACTAATAATGCCCACCCTGCAGGGTAGTTACCAGAATCAAATGAGATAATGTAGGTAAAGCATGTAGCACAGTGTTTGGCCCACAGTAGGCACTCAATAAATGTTAATGCTTACTAACTCCATGACTTACTTTATTTGGTCAGTTTCCTTATCTATAAAATGAACTGGAACTTACCCCTACCAGTCAGGGAGCTTTGGGCTATAAGTAACAGAACACTGTACTAAAAGAGATTTAAATAATAAGAGGTTTTTCTTACTTGATAAGAAATCAAAAGGAAGAGAGTTCCAGGGTTGATACCCTGGAAAAAAGCCAGGGCACCTCAAAAAGCCTTTGGGTTGGCTTCTCTTGGCCTCCCTCTCCTGATCACAGAACGGCTGCTGCAATGCTGTACATTACACCCTCCAGAATAAGACTCAAGGCAAGAAAGGGGAGGACGAAGATGCTCTGCAAGTCTCTCTCATTAGAGTGGAGCTCTTTCCCAGGATACCTGCGAAGGCTTCCCCCTTTATGTCATTGATTAGAGCCAGTCAGATACACTAGCCTTGCCTGCAAGGGAGGCACAGAAAAACTACTTGTCATTCTGTGTCTCCATCATGGGAGGGGGCTTCTGCTGGCCCAGAAGAAGGGGCTGGGGAATCACTGCTGCTGAGAAGCAGCCATCCATCAGAGAGGGTGGTCCTGGGGAAGGAATGTGTGGATGGCCCCTGCAGAGCCTAGCACAGAAAGTAAAGAAAGTGAAGTCACTCAGTCGCGTCCAACTCTCTGTGACCCCATGGACTGTAGCCTGTGAGATTCTTCCATCCATGGGATTTTCCAGGCCAGAGTGCTGGAGTGGGTTGCCATTTCCTTCAGGATGTCTTCCCAACCCAGGGATTGAACCCAGGTCTCCCGCGTTGTAAGCAGACGCTTTATGTCTGAGCCACAAGGGCAGTCCTGGTTTCTTTCTTTCTTTCTTTCCTTCTTTCTGAAGGTTAGAATGTATCTCATTGCATATTCTGTTCCCGAGCAAGGAAGGGTCCATCTCCTGCAAGGGTCCAACTCTCTTCCTGCTCCAGCCCATTCCTGTGCCATATTTAGGAAGCTCTTATCTTCCCAGAAGCTTCCCTGATCTGATAAATCCCTGCCTGATAAGCTGGTAGATACACCGGGGAAGAGCTTCGCGTACTTTGTTCACACAAAGAAATATTTATGAACCTGAACTGTGTGCCAGACCTGTGCTGGGCAACACCTGGGAGGGCGCAGGGAGAAGTTATTGTTCTGTGTGCCCACCCCCCCCCCAAATCCAAGTCTGGTCTTAAGCACACGTTTCTGTGGCTGAGCCGGAAGCATTTGCCTTGGGGGTGTTTCCTTCCTGAAAGTTGAGCGTGTGTGTGCGTTAAGTCACTTCAGTCCTGTCCGACTCTGTGGTCCTGTGTAGCCCGCCAGGCTCCTCTGTCCATGGGATTCGCCAGGCAAGGATACTGGAGTGGGTTGCCGTGCTCCAGTACGGAGCATGTGCGCCTCTTTCCACATGGTTGATCTCGGTCGTCTTAAGGCCCAAAACACACTTGGGGAGGGGCGGTCTCTGCAGTGGTTCAGCATGGCCTCTGGAGTCCGAGGCTTGGGGCTTGAACCCTGGAGCTGTCGCTTAACCTCTGTGGGTCTGAGTATCGTCCTTGTTTCTCAAATGGAGGTAAAAATAGTGCTTCCCACCCTTGTGGGGTTGTATCCGGAAGTCAATGAGCCCGTGTGTATGGAGCACCAGGTACAGAGGCTGGCGGATAGTTGCTTTGCGATCGCCATGAATTATATTGCCATTGATTGTTTTGTTATGTTCTGACTGGGGCTTCCCTGGTGGCTCAGATGATGAAGAGTCTGCCTGCAGTGCAGGAGACAGAGTTCAATCCCTGGGTCAGAAAGATCCTCTGGAGTAGGAAATGACTACCCACCCCAGTATTCTTCACCAGCCACATTAGAGGCATTTACCAAGACCCTGCCATTATACAGGGCTTCCCTGGTGGCTCAGCAGTGCTATTTCCCTGTTTAATAGATTGCTACACTGGCACTTTACATATATTCCCATTCATTTGTTTATCCAAAGAAACACCTATATAGGGCTTTACATGTGCCAGTTTTGTTCTAAGCGCATGACACCTATTAACTTAGTTAATCCTTTCAGTAACCCTATGAAATAGGTTTCATCCTTCTCGCCAGTGTTTCCAAGGCACAGAGAGGCTAAGTAACTTGCCCAAGATCACACAGCTCACGGCAAAGCTGGATTTGAATCAGAGTTCATGCTCTTTACCCTTCCACTTTTGTGATGAGATGCTTCTCTACATCCCAGACTTTCTCCGTGGACATAGGGCCAGGCCACGCCGCTGCCCTCAGCCCCAAGCCCTTTCTGCATACATGTTGATGCATAAATAATACTTGATTCACTTAGTCATCCCTGCCCCCCCATTCACACCCACACATCACCCCAGGGTAATTCCAGTAATTCCAGCGGGGTAAATCATAATGATTGTAATAGCAGTAGCTGACATTTATTGAGGGTTATCGTGTGCCAGGTGCTTTTATCTTGTGATTTAATCTTTCCGGCCAATCTCTGAAGCAGCCCTGTCATCATCCTCACTTTACAACAGAGGAAGACAAAGCTGGGAGGAGTGAAGGAGGCCGTGAAGCCGGTCACCGAGGGAGCCGGGCCGGGCTCTCCCCGGGGTCGGATTTCAGAGCCCAGCTCAGCCCTCTTCACTGCCTCCCTTGGTCACCTTGTAGATAAAATAGTGACGCTGGGACTTCCCTGGTGGTCCAGTGGCTAAGACTCTGCGCTTCCCCCTGCAGGGGGATCGGGTTCAACGCCTGGTCAGGGAACCAGATCCCATACGCTGCCACTAAGACCAGGTGCAGCCAAATGAATAAATATGTTTGTTTTCCCTTTAATTTTAAATAAAATAGTGACGCTGACCAACATTAATTATCTACTGCATGCCAGGCCTTGCTTGGGGTGCTTTATATGTAGCTTCTCACTCAATCCCCAAGCAGTTTCACGAAGTTGGTCTGTTGCACCCCTTTGCAGACATGGAAACCGAGGCACAGAGAGGCCGAGTCACTTTCACGGCCTCCCTCAGCAGGGAGGGATGTTTCCCCCGGCCGCTGCGGGGGCTGCCCGAGTGGCTTGGGCCTGCCTCAGCTGCAGAGAGCACCCTGCCCAGGGTTCTGCCCGCTTCCTGGGGCAGCTGTTGTCCGATGACTCTCTGATGTGAGGGTGTGAAGGCCCAGCCCTCTCGCCCCACTGGGGACAGCTCTCAGGGCTCACCCCATCTTCAGATCTCCCCACAGGGTCAGCTGAGACTTCTGTTGAGACTGGATCTCAGTTCCCTCCTGCCCACCGAGTTCTTCATCCTCCCTGCCCATCCACAGGTGTTAACCCCAGGGAATCCCCAGTAATCATTTCAGAGCTACTTCCTGGGAAGCTGGACCAAAAGGGTGGTGTTCCCAGGATTTGAACCTGAGTCCTGCACCCACCTGCACGGCCCACCCTGCACAGATCTCTCTGCTTGGGCTTCGGCAGCAGCGGCTCTGAGGAATGGGCTGGGTGTGCTGCCTGGGATCCATGGAGACCAGAGCCAAGCGGGGCCAGTGGAGAGCCTCCTAAGGTCACCCCCACGACCAGGGAACTCAGCTTGTTTCTGGGAAACCTTTTCTCGGAACTTGTCTAATCACCTCCTGACTCTCCTGCTCCACATCCCAGTGGTAGCTTGGAATCAAAGCCTGATGTGGGCTCTGCCAGGGTCCCCAAGATGCCACAAAAGTGAAAAAGTGTTATTCACTCAGTCATGTCTGACACTTTGAGACTCATGGACTGTAGCCCACCAGGCTCCTCTGTCCGTGGAATTCTCCAGGCAAGAATACTGGAGTGGGTAGTCATTCCCTTCTCCAGGGGATCTTCCCTACCCAGGGATCGAACCTGGGTCTCCTGCATTGCAAACAGATTCTTTAGTGTCTGAGTCACCAGGGAAGCCCCCCCAAGATGCTGTGGGCTTCCTGCATCTCCTGGGGTCCCTTCTGCCCTGGAGTACCCCATCCATCCCCCACTCAGGGACCCCATGGGACTCAGCTGAAATACTCACTGTGGACAGAGACCCCCACGGTGGTGGTGGGCACAGTGGGAGGACAGACTTCCTCCGCACTTTGTCCACTTCTGCGGCAGCCGACCTGTTTCTAGAAAGCTTGTCCGTGGCCGTTCCCAACAGCAGGAGATCTCCATCTGCAGGAAGCCTTTTCTGGTCGCTGCCCCTCACCTCCCAGGTGAATTCGGGGCCCCTCTCTGGACTCATCAGGGCTGGATTCCTGCCTCTGTCCTAGCGTGCCCCACGGCACTAGATCACTTAGTTCCGTCTGGGTCTCTGTCCCTCGATGAGCTTCTCATCCAAGACCCGTCTTGCTCATTTTTGATCTCACAGCCCTCAGGGCAGGCTGGGCTCAGGGTGTTTGGTCAGGAACTAACTGCTTATTGCCCTCATTCCTGTGGTTTATCAACTCCTGTGGTCAAAGTGTTGGTGGAGTCACCTCGGATCCACTCTCCTGAAATCAGGTTTGGCTCTCCCTATGTTCCATGGGCCACAGTTGCTATGGTTTTTGGTAGGTGCCAGCTCTTCGCATCCCTTCATGTGTCTCATCTTGTGAGTCGCATGGTCCAGGATCTCAGCTGGGTTTGTCTTTCAGGTCCTTCTGCATGGACTTTGTGGCTGGCCTGGTGAAGTGGCTGGACCTGTCTGAAGCCGTCTTGCCTACCATGACTGCTTTTGCCAGTGGTCTGGGAGGCGAAGGAGCAGACATGTTTGCTCAGGTGTTGTTGAAGGACCCCATCTTGAAGGATGACCCGCTGGTGATCACTCAGGTACACCCACTGCCCAGGTAGCAGCTGCTGGGGAAAGTAGGCATCTTCCTCTCAGAGTCAGCCTGAATATCACTTCTAGTTGTGTGTGGGGAGTTCAAAGATTAAATATTGCATCATAATATCTGATGATATGATGATCATAGCTAGTGTTGAATTATCATTATTGAATATTTACTATTGATTTATTACTTAAACAGTGCTTCTTATATGCTAGTACCTTTATTCATATGAACTCATTTAATTCTCAAAGCCATTTTGTTAGGTAGGTAAAGTGATCATCCCCATTTTATAGACGAGGAAATTGAGGCACAGAGAGGTTTAGTAACTTGTTCAAGGTCACACAGCTGATTTGAACCTTGGCCGTCTGACTCCAAAGCCCATGCTCCTGACCATTAAGCTGTGGTGCCTCTTTTCAGAAGCATCAGCTCTGCTGTGTGTCCTTGGGCATGTCACTCACCTGCTCTGTGCATTTGAAGCAGGCAGACGCTTGACCCAGGCTCTCGCTGCCAACAGAGCGGATTTAAAACAGCCCTTCCCGCCCTCATCTGACTCCCTGAAATTCTTACACATGTTTGTGGTCATGTGCTTGCTTGTTTGTCTGACTTGCCACTCAAATGTGGGGCAAAGGTATTTTGTCTGCCTTGTTTTCCCACCTGTTGTTAAGAGTCAGTAAATATATGTCCGATGAGCAGGCTGGTTATATATCAACCTATTGCTAATTCCTGTTACTTTTCCCGCAGGACCTTCTGAGCTTCTCACTCAAGGATGGTGAGTTGGTAGTTTCTAAGTTCTGTCCATCGTGGGCGCGTGTCTGCCCCGCAGCCGGGGCAGCCAGGGCTGGGTGTGGCCCCTGTGGCCTTTTCAGTGCACGGAAGGAGAAGGAAGCAATAGCTCGGGGGGGCTGGGGAGCTCTCCTTTCACGCCAAGCGCCGGCGGCGTGATGCTTCTTGCGGTCTTACCGATTCCTCACCACACCCTCCGGTCTCACCTTCTCAGTAGCTCTGGAGCCTGGCTCTTGCCTTCCGAGATCTATTCTGTTGACATCAGGGAGAAGGAACACAGAATTGAAAATGACATTCCAACAGCCGCCGCACCATGTAATAAGGGACGTTCCAGGGACTTCCCTGGTGGTCCAGCGGTTAAGAATTGGCCTTGCAATGGAGGGGACATGTCTTCAATCCCTGGCCAGGGAACTAAGATCCCACATGCCATGGGGCAGCTAAGCCCACTCGCCATAGCTAGAGAGCCTGCACACCTCAACAGAAGTCCCCACGTGCCACAACTAAGACCAACTCAGCCAAACAAACACTTTTTAAAAATAGGAGAAGTTTCCCCGAGTCCCCGCCGAAGCTCTGGCTCGTGGGGGATCGCAGGGGTCAGAAGTGGAGGAAGGAGAACGGAATCTCACTCGTAGGAGCAGCACACGCAGGAGTGCGGGCAGGAGAGAGCGCTCGGAGGAGGGCCACGGGGCCCGGAGCCCTGCGAGCTCTGCACGGCGTCCACAGGGCCCTCGGCGGTTCCCGTGGCGTTTACAGTCTGAGAAGCGCAGCTCTGAAGCTCAAAGCCCAGCCCTCTTCCAGCCACGCGAAAGTTTTAACTCTACGGGGTCCCCGAGGTGATCTGGCCCGGCCCCGGCTTTCAGCGGGGCACAGCCTGCGGTAACACGTCTTCTTTTAAAAAAAGATCATTTATTTATTCTGGCTGCACTGGGAGACCTGGGTTCAGTCCCTGGGTCGGGAGATCCCCTAGAGGAGGGTGTGGCAACCCACTCCAGTATGCTTGCCTGGAGAATCCCCAGGAACAGAGGAGCCTGGCGGTCGCAGAGTCAGACACGGCCGAGCGCAGCACAGCGTGGCACTGGATCTTACCTGGGGCTCTCAGGATCTTCGCTGCACGGGGGCATCTTAGTTGCGGCATGCACGATCTGGTCGCGCAACCAGGGATCAAACGCAGGCCCCCTGCATTGGGAGCACAGGTTCTTACCCACTGGACCACCAGGGCACTCCCTGAAGAAACACTTCTGTTTAGCTGATGAGGCCTTGTGGCTGAGCTGTGGTCTGAGGACATGGTAGAGTTGGTCTGAGAATCCTCAGTGGAATCCCTTTTATTTTTGCAAACTGCACTGAGGGAAGAGTGATGATATTCAATCGTCCTGGACGCTCTTGGCATGAGGGGTGGTTTGCCCGGTCTGGGGCACAGGTTTCTGGAGGGCAGTGTATGGCTGCTGGGGGCCATGCAGACTTGGAGTCCTCCCTGCCCCCTGAGGGGTGCTGGGGGCCTTTGTTCCCATCTTGCGGGTCAGGGTCCTCTTGGATGAGACTCATATTTCCAGCAACTGAACCCCTGAGAGGGAAGGGACTTTCCGAGGAGCACACAGTGGCAGCTGGCCTTCCGGTAGGAGCCAGGTCTCCGGCCTCCCGGGCCAGCTGTCTGTCCCACGGCCCTATCACAGGGGGAAGCAGCTCCTGTGTGTGCCGGACTCTCCCTTCCGTCTCCCAGAGCCACGTGTATCCTAGCCCGCCACCTGCCCGCACCTGCCAATCACAGCCCTTCTGAGCGCCTGTGAGCACCCAGGACACCTAATCTCACCACCCTTTGCTGTGGGTGACCTTGGCCGGGCTCTCACAAAATAGTTAGAGAGGGTTTGAAGTGGCCTGTCTGTACTATTGTCGTCTGGTACTTCATGCCCTCCCAGGGCGTTCTTGTAGGCAGCCTCTAAACTGGCATTCAGTTCAGTTCAGTTCAGTTGCTCAGTCATGTCCGACTCTTTGTGACCCCATGGACTGCAGCACACCAGGCCTCCCTGTCCATCACCAGCTCCCGGAGTTTACTCAGACTGATGTCCATCAAGTCGGTAATGCCATCCAACCATCTCATACTCTGTCGTCCCCTTCTCCTCCTGCCCTCAATCTTTCCCAGCATCAGGGTCTTTTCAGATGAGTCAGTTCTTTGCATCAGGTGGCCAAAGTATCGGAGTTTCAGACTGGCATTGCCTTCTAAATTTTTCCTGAGAGTAACCACCACTTGCTAAGCACCTGTTCACGCTGGTGACTGTACCTGGTCCTTGTCAAACATTGTTTCACAGCACCCTCATCACCATCCTTTCATGTAGACATTCCCACTTCACGGATGAGCGAACTGAGGCTCAGAGAGGTAAAGTAACTGGCCTAAGCTGTTAAGTGGCAGAGCCGAGATTCTAAAATAAGTGCTGTTAACGAAAACCTTCTCCGATTTTACCCCTGGGAGTTGGAGGCATGCAGAGGCATCCCCACGGGAATGTAATAATCTCTCATGTCTATGCCAGCTTCCCATGTGGTGCAGCGGTAGAGAACCTGCTTGCCAAGGCAGGAGACTCAGGAGATGCAGATTCAATCCCTGAGTCGGGAAGGTCCGCTGGGGGAGGAAATGGCAACCCACTCCAGTATTCTTGCCTGGAAAATTCATGGACAGAGAGGTCCGTGGGGTCACAAAGAGTCAGAGACAACTCAGTAACTGAGCACGCATGTCTAAAGCATACCAGTCTCTGACAGCATCTGCAGGGTGCCTTTGGTTTGTCTCAAAGCCCCTCCAGATGTCAGCATCTACAAATAGGAGCAGGGTCAGTGACACACCAGGACCCCCAGTGGGAGCAGGTGGAAGAGCTCAAAAGTTCCACAGAAGGCAGAGGTAGGTAGCCCCTCAAACCATCCAGATGGCCCTCATCGGGCACAGGTGGGCCTCGGAGAGATGGCAGGTTCAGCTCCAGCCCGCCACAATGAAGCAAGTCACATGACTACTTGTGGTTTCTTGGTGCATCTAAAAGTTATATTTACACTATACTGTAGCCTATTAAGTGTATAATAACACCATGTCTAAAATGGGGTCACAAGGAGTCGGACACAACTGAGCGAATGAACTGAACTGAAAAAATCCAGTGGGCAAACTTTAATTTTAAAATGCTGTTGGAAAAAAGTGGCACTGATAGACGCTGGGTGCAGGGTTGCCATAGACCTTCAATTTGTAAAAAACAAACAGAAAACCAACAAACAAAACAGCACATTGTCGGCAAAGTGCCGTCAGGGGAAAGCGGAAGCCTGTGGTTGAGAGCCCAGGGTGGTGGTGGCTACTGTTGTCATGTCCAGCTCTGTCCTTATTAATGAAGAACCAAGGACCATGACGACAGAGGATGAGGCGGCTGGACGGCATCACCGACTCCATGGACATGAGTTTGAGCGAGCTCCAGGAGTTGGTGATGGACAGGGAAGCCTGGCGTGCTGTAGTCTATGGGATTGCAAAGAGTCGGACACGACTGAGCAACTGAACCGAGCTGAAGGACCAGGACCTGGGAGCACTGGGGGGTCTGCCTGCCTGGTGTTAAAATTCATTGGCAAGTTGC
The DNA here is from genome assembly GCA_020226075.1 of Hydropotes inermis. Lineage (NCBI taxonomy): Eukaryota > Metazoa > Chordata > Mammalia > Artiodactyla > Cervidae > Hydropotes > Hydropotes inermis. The sequence goes on from CM035293.1 coordinate 51,366,110, forward strand.
TGAGCGTCTCTGCCTCAGTTTCCTTGGGCATCGGATGGGAACCACAGTACTCTTTCCCTCATAGGGCGGTGGTGAGGATTGAGTGAAATAACCCAGGTCAGGTGCTGAGAACAGAGGGGGCACACGGGACGTGGGCCCTGAGTGCTGCAGGGCTGTGGTGGTCACGGGGAAATGGGAAACTCCTGGGAACTGGGAAACCCGGGCCCTCATCCTGTCTCCAAGACTCTTGTGATGTCAAGTCACCTAACTTCTCTGAACTTCAATTTCAAATACAAAGAGGAGAGAGCTCAGTGCTACTTCAAAGCAAAACAAAACTGTCTTTGGTCCTAAGAACACAGTCAAGGATCTAATAAGGAGAAGGTCAGTATCATAGTTGGGCCAGTTGTTCAAGGCCTTTCTCATAAGCTCCATGAGGGTAGGGCTGTTGTCTGGCTTCTTCACCGTTGTTTCCCAGCATCTGCAACGCTGATGGACAGATGGTGGGCATTTAGTGTTGGCTGGATGGAGGGATAGTAGAATGGATGGATAGAAGGAAGAATGGATGGTCTTTCCTTAGACCACAAGCTTAGACACTAGCAAGGTGGTTTGTCTGAACTGTAGGGTTAAGCCATCTTTTTTCTGCAGAGACTGAGGGGGTAGGACAGACAGCACAGAAGAAAGCTGTCTGTCTGTATGGCTGCATTTCTCTCTGAGTGTGAGGCAGGGTGATTAGTCACGGAATCAGCCCAAGAAATCAACACGAAAAGCTGCACGTCTCAGAACTTCCTGGAAGGCTGACCTTTACTGACGATGTTGGGATCTTAGTCATGGAACGACACCGTCTTGGCAGCGGTAGGGTGGAATTTCTTTGCACACTAACCATTTTCTTCTCCTCACCCAGTAACAACCCACGAAGCCTCTGGCCCACCTAGCTGAAAGAATAAGCCTTTTATGTGTTGAAGGTTAAAGTGAATCTGAGCTCACTAAGCTGGGTTTTCACAGCGGCGGCACTGCAGACATTGGGGACTGGATAATTCTTTGTTGTGGGGCACCGCTGTGTCTTGTGGGAGATTTAGCCACATCCCTGGCCTCTTCTCACAGGATGCCAATAGCACTCCCTGACTTGGGACAACCAGAAATGTTTCCGTATTTTACCAGATGTTCTTGGGGTGGGGGTGGGGGGGGGGCGCAGAATCATCCCTAGGGAGAACCATTGGTCCAGGACCCACAGTGTGGCCAGGTGGGGCTGGTTTACTAGTAGGTGGTGGTCCTTATAAGTGACCTAGGAACTTCCCTGGTGGTCCAGTGGTTAAGAACCCGCCTTGTGATGCAGGACTTGTGGGTTCAATCCCTAGTCTGGGAACTAAGATCCCACATGCTGCAGGGCAACTGAGCCCACACACAGCAACTAGAGAGGCCACGTGATGCCTCAGAGACCCTGAATGCCGCAACTAAGGTGCAATGCAGCCTACACAAATAAACAAACAGATAAAAGTTACCCGGTTGATCTCCTGGGTCATGCACACAGATGGTGAATGACTGCATTGTATAATATATAATCCTTAGATCAACTACTAGAATAGATAACTGTTATCTCCATTGAGAGGAAATTAGGCTCAGGAGGTTAGGTAACCAGAGGTGAAATTTCAAAACAAGTTTCAAATTCCATTTAAGGCAGCGAGTCTCATGGTGGATTATGAGCTGGAGACATAGCTGAATCATGGTTCTCGCCCTCTGTACCCTGAATCCAAAGATAGCATTGGCTCCGGGCGCTGGGACCCAAGGAGGTGCAGCCGCGGGAGACAGAACCACCTTCACTGCAAACTCAGCTCCGCTTTCTGACCCAGTCTTTATGACTGAATTGCAAAGCCAACCTCGCCGATGAATCAGAAAAGCCTGAGAGGTAGTGTTCGATCGTGTTGGAACGCACACATTGTCACCTGGTGGCCAGGGTCTCCGTCAGGATTCTCAAGATTCGGCAAGCTTGTTATCAGCATTGAACTGATTCACCTGTTCAGCCACTAAGAACTGAGCCCCACTGTGTGTGCCAAGCCGTCTGCTGGGCGCCGGGAGGAATTCTCCCCAGGGCCGATGCTCATGGAGTGCCTACTGTGTGCCAGCCCTGAGCAGAGCGCTTTATAATTTATTTCAACCCCTCAACAACACTGGGAGGTAGATGCTGCTGCCCCCTGCCCCCTCATTGTACTGACAAGGCCGCGGTGGCCCAGAAAGGGAAATCTGCTGCCTGAGGTGACACCGCTGGGGAGAAGGAGAGCAGGAGTTGAAGCCAGGCATTGTGGTTCCAGAGTTTACTCCTCTCTTTGGCCATGCAACATGTGGGATCTTAGTTCACCGACCCCTGATTGAACCCATGCCCCCGGCAGTGGAAGCTTGGAGTCTTAACCACTGGACCCGCCAGGGAAGATCCCCAGCGTGCACTCTTGACTGGTGTTCTCCTTCCCACGAGGAGATGAAATGATAGAGCCCTCGTCCTTACAGCTGCCTTTAAGGGGATTCGATGAGGCCAGAATCAGGAGCGAGCACCCCATGTGGCAGGGTCCAGAGGAGCGGCCAGACAGGCCGACATCTAAGAAGGTGGAGCTGGAGGAAGGTCTCAGAAGAGCCCCCTTGGCTTCCAGGACCACTGGCCTTGAACTACATTTGTTGCCACCCGAGCGTCCCTCATTGGCCCCCCAGAACGAGCTGTGAATAGGCAGGAGTCATACCCGGAACCATCTGAGGTCAAGTCCTGCCCTGAGTCAGGGTGCATCTTAAAAGCCCCACCCTCCAGCCACGCTCTCCCCACCAGTGTGAACACCCTGACTTGTAAGTCAGCCCAGTACCCCGTGTGGGGGCCCAGGGGGCATGGGACTGGAGGTAGGTGTGGTTTCTTTGTATGAAAAAAATTCACTGAGGGTGAAACTGGGTATTAATATTCCAAATACTATGTAACATATACAATTAGAAAAGTTAGGGGGAGGCCTTCTGTGGTGGTCCAGTGGCTAGGAATCCATGCTCCCACAAATACTATGTAACATGTACAATTGGAAAAGTTAGGGGGAGGCCTTCTGTGGTGGTCCAGTGGCTAGGAATCCACGCTCCCAATGTAGGGGGACTGGGTTCAATCCCCGATCAAGGAAACTCGATCCTATATGCTGGATGCCACAGCTAAGACTCAGCCCAAGTAAATAAATAAATAGAAAATAAGAAGAGAAGAGTTGGGGGAATTCCCTGGCAGTTCAGTGGTTAGGACTCAGCGCTTTCACTGCTGGGACCCAGGTTCAATCCCTGGTTGGAGAACTAAGATCCCTCGAGCCACACGTCACAGTGAAAAGAAGAAAAAGAAAAATTGGTCCATCGAGGGATGGCAGTGCGGTGGGCTGGGTAAGTGGTTGTGTGAACGTGGCCTGAGAGTGACCTCGGACCCTAAGGGAGCGGTGAGGCAGGTCCCCAGGCTGCTCACAGCCTCACCCCAGCAGTCCTTGCTTCCTAGCATCTAAGGATCAGGAAACACGACGATTTATCATGAAAAGGGTGCTGTCAGCCACCCTTTCTTGACCACAGTCCGTGGGGTGGCAGAGAGTTGAACAAGATGAAGTGACTGACACTTCCACTTTCCAGCCACCTTTATCTGAGGACTAATTTATAGAGCCACGTTGTGGCTCAGATGGTGAAGAATCCTCCTGCAGTTCAGGAGACCTCGGTTCGATCCCTGAGTCGGGAAGATCCCCTGGAGAAGGGAATGGCAACCCACTGCACTGTTCTTGCCTGGAGAATCCCACGCACAGAGGAGCCTGGTGGGCTACAATCTATGGGACCACAGAGAGTCCGACGTGACTGAGCGACTGACACTTTCACTTTCACACTTGACCACTTACTGCGTCCTAGGTGCTGGCCAGGTTCATCACATGTGTCTTCTCATTGCGTCCCAACAAAAGCCAGATTAAAAAGATAGTCTTGCCCCCATTGTACAGATGAGGAAACTGAGGCTCAGAGAGGTCAAGAAACTTGTCTGAAGCCGTTTAGCTCTAAAGGTAATCAGATGGACATTCAAATGCCAGTCAGCGTGGCAGCTGCCTGAGTTTCTGCCTGAGTCCCTTTCCTTTGGTCTTGAGGGAAGCACCACCCCCCTCCAAGGGAAGGGCTTGGCAGCGGCCTCTCCCCAAGGTCTGGGACACTGCTGCTCTCACAGGGAGGCAAGGTCAACCCCAGGCTGGTCACCCCAGCTCCCAAACTCAGAACTATGCTGGGATCAGTGGCTGGTTCAGTGCCTGGTGGTGGGGGTTGTCCTGCTGAGGGTGTACCCCCGAGGAGGCGCCTGTGGCTGTGCAGGGAAGGTGGGGCTTATCATGGTGCCGGGGGTGCGCCTGGCATTGAGTGCCACGCTTCTCGGGTGCTGTTCACCCTTTACTGCACAGCACAGTGTTAGACGGTGAAGTTCAAAGTACAGAAGCTTCTCTCTTGAGATAAGGGCGAGAGAAGGAGCCCAGAGGTGTGAGTTCTAACCCTGGGTCTGTCCAAACACTCTGGGCGACTTTGGACTTGTCCCTTGCTCCTCCTAGGCCAGAGGGACCAGCTGGACTCCAAGGGTGGAGACTGGGGTGGGCACTGGTGCTGCCCAGCAGCTGAAGGCTGGTGTTACTCCGGCTCGGCTCAGGGCAGAGTTCGTGTCCCCCTCCAAGATTTTCCAAAGAATAGACTGCCTGGGTGAGGGGTCATTTGTATGTGTGCCTGTGGCCTACAGCCTTGGGCTCTGCCTGGTATGGTGTTGTTCAGTCGCTAAGTCAGGTCTGACTCTGCAGCCCCATGGACCGCAGCACGCCAGGCTTCCCTGTCCTTCACTATCTCCTGGAGTTTGCTCAGATTCATGGCCATTGAGTCGGTGATGCCATCCAACCATCTCTTCCTCTACCACCTACTTCCCCTTTTGCCGTCAGACTTTTCCCAGCATCAGGGTCTTTTCCAAGAAGTCAGTTCTTCACATCAGGTGGACAAAGTATTAGAGCTTCAGCTTCAGCCTCACTCCTTCCAAAGAATATTCAAGACTGATTTACTTTAGGATGGACTGGTTTGATCTCCTTGCAGTCCAAGGGACTCTCAAGAGTCTTCTCCAACACCACAGTTCAAAAGCATCAATTCTTCCGTGCTCAGCTTTCTTTATGGTCCAACTCTCACATCCATACATGACTACTGGAAAAACCCTTGCTTTGACTAGACAGACCTTTGTTGGCAAAGTAATGTCTCTGCTTTTTAATATGCTGTCTACGTTTGTTGTGGCTTTTCTTCCAAGGAGCAGGTGTCTCTTAATTTCATAATTGGGAGGATTAGCAGTCATGACTGCAAGCCTGTTGGGTGGCGCCCGGCATTTTTAGGAGCACCGTGCTTGCTGGTTTCCTTCCCTGCAGAGGTCGCAGGAGAAGGAGTCTTCATCATACTGCTGCTTCTAGGCATGAGTGCCCCAGACCTTCTGAGATCAGGGGTTTGCTAGTTAGAACAAGTGCAAAGGCCCTGGGGCAGGAATGAGCTTGTCTTCTTGGTGGGACAGACCCTGGTGTGTGAAATAGGGACCAGTAGAAAGTGAGGTGGGAGACGGTGGTAGGAAGGGGTCAGGTGGTGTACAGCCTTGCAGACCATGGGGGAAAAATTGTGGGTTTTATTCCAAGTGCATTGTGGAGTTTCAAGTCGGGGAAGAGAACCTCCCACATGTGTGACTTTTATCTTTCAGGCTCTATGTGGCAAGTAGAGTGTGGGGGCAAGGGTGAAAGTGAGGTGGCTGGTGAAGCGCTGTGGCTGTCCAGGTGGCCGTGACAGCAGAGATGGGGAGCTGTGCTCAGACTCGGGGTGCGTTTCGGAGGGGCAGCTGTCAGTATTAGCTGGTAGCCTGGGTGTCAGGGGAAGGGCAACAAGAAAAATCAAGAACGATACCCGGCTCAGGCTTTGGCCTGAGCCCCAGGTTGGGCTCTTTATTGAGACAGGATGGATTGGCCCTTAAGGAGTCAGTCAGTTGCCTGGCGAGTTGTCCTGGGTAGCCCGGGATTCCTGCCCACTGCCCCCCACCCCCCACTCACCAGCTGCCTGAAGTAGAAACTCAGCTCCAAGTCCAGGAGTCTGGCTCTCAAGGTCCTTGATATGACCCTTCCACGAGGCTGACATTCCAGAGTCCCTTGCTCAAGAATACCTTGGAAGCTTTTAATCACCTGGCACCTGGCACTTTATATTCCAGAAACTGAATCACGGCAGCCTTGACCAGTGGAGTCTGAATTAATGGCTGATTATCATCACCAGCAGTTAATCACCGTGGCCAAGGCTTATTAATTTCCACAGCTTCACTATGACCTACATTCAATGGTCTGTGATCCTAGGAGGGAGCAGGGAGCTCCCCTATTCTTGGAACATCAGCTGATCAGTAACCCCAAGACGTGACCTGCTACTTCCCAGCATGCAGCCAGATCTGCATCCAGGGAGGCAGCTGAGGGCAGTGGGACAAGCGCTGCCAGACAGCAGCTCGCCCTGAGGCGCCCCGTTCCGGGGAGGACCGCAGAACCACCACATGGCATCACAGACGCCCGGCAGAGGAGGCTGGTTCTGCAGTGGTCATAGAGGGCTCCTCGTGGGCCCCGAGTCCTCTGCTTGAAACTTTGTGAGATAACTCACAATTTCTACTTCTACCTGAGCGAAGGCGAATGACCCCTACCTGGGTCACTAACTGAACATTTATTCTTTACATCGGGTGCTCTCCCAAGGACTAGAGAACACACAGGTTTATACATACAGGCTTTATACTTCATGGGGAGACACAAAACAAAAGTAAATGATGTCAGACTTGGGCAAGCTCTGTGTGGAACGATATACAAGGCAGAGGGGTAGAGTGATGTGTGTCGGGGTCAGGAAGACCACTCTGGGACAGGGGGCATTGGAACAGAGACTTGAAGGAGGAGAAGGAGACCCACAAGATCAGGGGAACAAGCCTCCCAAGTGGTGGAAACAGCCCAAGAGCAGAGGCCCTGTAGCAGGAAGATTCTAGAAGGTGAGGTCGTGGAGTGGGCCAGGGGCCTAGTAGTCAGTGTGGAATGGGATTTGGTTTTAGTCACGACATCACCTCCTTAAACAGCTTTGGGATGTAAACATTTGAAATTTGCTAATTTGGCCAGTGAAAAATGCTACCTTGCTTCTGATTCACATATTTATTAGTTACACACTGCTCTGCCCCAGAAGCTGTGTTCCTGTTAAATGGACCGGCTGTCAGGGGGCCCTGTGTCTGGGACGTGTCTCGGGTTTGGGTCTCATCCATCATACTGCGGTGAACATCTCTGTGCTTGGGAGCTGAACTGACCCCTGCTCTCTCTCTCTCTCTCTCTCTCGAGGACACTACGATGCTCGGGCCCGCGTCCTCATCTGCCACATGGCCTCCCTCCTTCGAGCGCCCTTGGAGGAGCTGGACCTCCTAGAAGAGACCTTCCTGGAGAGCCTGAAGGAAACCAAAGAGGAGGACTCTGAGTAAGGGAGCCCAGGGGCCCTGGCCCCGCCTGTCGGGAATAGAGGCCTTCCACTTCTCAGATAGGAGAGTCCAGTCTGCCCCTCCTCCCGCCTGTCTGGAATCTCAGATTTCCACTCCAGTGGACGTCCACCCATTGAGAGACCCTGAATGGAGAATCCCAGTGCAGCCCAGACTTGTTGGTGACCTTAGCACGTCACTTGCCCTCTCTGGCCTCCACCCTCATTTGTAGGAGAGGGGGATTGAGCGGATGATCGCTCAGAACCCTGAGTCTGTGCCTTTAATAGCCTGTGGCCCTGACAGCCCACCGCGCATCAGCTCTTATGACACCCTGTCCATGGGTCAGAGTGGCCGGGCTTCTGACACCTGTTTATTTTTTGACCTTGGACAGGTGGCCCCCCTTTCTCTAAGCCATAATATTCTTATCTGTAGAATAGGAATGAGAATAACACTCTCCTGGGGTCGTTCTGGAAAACACACACAACTGTATTATCAAGTGCTTGGCCCAGGGCTGGCACACGGCAAGGGTTCCAAACCTAGGAGTCCTTACCTTCCCCACACGCCCCCGTGCCTGCCAAGGCTGATGGGCTTTGCTCTCTGTGTGGTCAGGTGTGTGTCAAGGGAAATTTTCCTGGCAAACTTGGCCAGAGCTCAGCTCTTTGTCAAACACCCTACACAGGATCTGATCCCAGAGTAATAGATCAGTCCCAGTCACAGCCTAACTGCGTGCTCCTTGCAACCAGGCACATCTCCCAGCCTTGAGTTTTGTTCAGCCATGAAGGCTTTCTTTGAGCAGCCAGACTGTGCCAGTTCAACCCAGCTGAGAATTTAGCTTTGAAGCCAAGCTCAGAACTGGATCCGCCCTGCCCCTGCCCCGGGTTTGTAGGGCAAAGGGAAGGGGTGTTTCCTTGAGAAAGAAGGAAAGTTAATCTGTCGAAATAACCCCAAAATAGCCTTGTTTTGACTCCCAGAGCTGTGTCAGTAAAGAAAGACCTGGACCCAGGCCAGTGACCAAGTCACAAGGGCTGCCTTTGGATATGTTGGACATTTGTACCATTTCAAGTATGTCTTGAAATGAAAGAAACTCTTGAGGATTGTTTGGAAATCTGTTGTCAGAAAGAAACGTATTACCCAGAGGTTCTCTTCCGAGAATACCAGTCTTGCCAGATCAGGAGCTGTGAAACAGCCCTCCTCTGCCACTTACCAGCCATGTGATCCTGGGAAAGTTATTTAATTTCTCTGGGCCTCAGTTTCCTCACATGCAAATGGGGATAATAACAGTACCCTCTTCAAAGGGTTCGTGTGGGGCTTAAGTGACGTTTCCATATGTACAGTGCTTCGAGCAGGCCTTGCACAGTTGTGTGTGTGTGTGTTCAGTTGCCAAGTCGTGTCTGACTCTTTGTGACCCCATAGACTGCAGCCTGCCAGGCTCCTCTGTCCATAGGGATTCTCCAGGCAAGAATACTGGAGGGGGTTGCCATGCCCTCTTCCTCGAGGGGATCTTCATGACCCAGGGATGGAACCCATGTCTCCTCCATCTCCTGCATTGTCCTGGGAAGCTCTGCACAAAGTTACTAGTTGATAAATATCAGCATTTGCTATCATACCAAAAGAACTGATGCTTTCGAATTGTGCTGAAGAAGACTCTTGAGAGTCCCCTGGACAGCAAGGAGATCAAACCAGTCCATCCTTAAGGAAATCAACTCTGAATATTCACTGGAAGGACAGATGCTGAAGCTGAAGCTCCAGTCCTCTGGCTACCTGATACGAAGAGCCGACTCACTGGAAAAGACCCTGATGCTGGGAATGATTGAGGGTGGGAAGAGAAGGGGACGACAGAGGATGAGATGGTTGGATGGCATCATCAACTCAATGGACATGAGTTTGAGCAGGCTCTGGGAGATGATGAAGGACAGGGAGGCCTGGCATGCTTCAGTCTGTGGGGTTGCAAAGAGTCGGACACAACTTGGAGACTGAGCAACAACATTGCTGTTATTTCAGTGTGGGGCCACCTTCTTGGGGAAATACTCCACAGGTGTCATTTTTGAAACTAAATTTTAGGGACTTCGGTGACCTCTAGTTTCCATCTGTGGTCTCTGGAAGAATCTGGGACCCAGGGAAAGCCCAGGGACTGGTCAGCCAAGCAGCCTGGTTCTCTGTTTGACTCTGCTGCTGAGTCTTTGTGGCCCTGGGCCCATTGCTTTCCCTCTCTGGCATCAGCACCTGTGTTTTCACCTGTCCAAGAAGGGGATCGAATTGCGTGTAGGTGTCTTTTACCCCTGAAGTTTTGTGTTTCTGCAAGGAGAGCTTCTTGCCACCCAGGGGCGGTCCTTTGCAGCTGGGGTTCAGGGTGCGACGTCCTGCCTCTCTCTGTCCTCAGGGCCTGTCTGAGCCCTGCGGCCATCCAAACCTCCCCTGCTGGTTGAGGGACCTCACTTCTCCGTGCCTCAGTGTCTTCGTCTCTAGCGCAGGGATAGTGATCGTATCTCCGTCATAGGGCTGTCCAGAGGGTTAAATTAATTCATTCTTATCAAAAGCTTGGAACAGTCCCTGGCACGTAGTAAACAGTGACTGCCAGGCTGGAGGTTGATGCCGAGCCCATCACAATAACGTGGTCCACCTCTAACCTTTACTGAGTGCTCTCTAGATTCCGGTACAAGATTCCGGCTTGTTGGATTTTCACTGCAGTCCCCTGAGGTTTTGGTAGAGGAAGGAACGGAAGGTCAGAGGGTGACGTCACTCGCCCAGGGTGCCCAGGTTATCGGAGACACTGTCCGATTCAGCTTCCTTATTCAGTCTGAATGTCACTCACTGCATCCCCTCCGGGCATGGCTGGGTACCCCCAGTTTGCTCCTTAGTTCTGAAGAAGCCAGCAAAGATCATTCTTCTATGGGTTTTCTGAGCTTTTACTCGGAATGTGTCTCTAGACTCCCCAGAGATAAGCACCCCCTCTCTGTTGACTGGAGAAAGTGATTTAAAAAAAAAAAGAAAAGGGTGGACTTCCTGGTGGGACGGTGGATAAGAATCCACCTGCCAACGTAGGGGTCATGGGCTCTGTCCTCGGTGTGGGAAGATCCCATGTGCTGCAGGGCAGCTAAGCCCGTGCGCCTCGCCGGGCCCGTGCACCTCACTCAGCCCCCTGCAGGGCCCGAGAGCCACAAGTACTGAACAGCCACTGAAGCCAGTGCCCGTAGAACCTCGCACCTGGGGCCCGCAGCAAGGGAAGCCACTGCAGTGAGAAGCTGCGCCCCGCATCTGGAGAGTAGCCCCCCGCTCCCCGAAACTAGAGAAAGCCCGCTCGCAGCAATGAGGACCCAGCGCAGTCATAAAGAAATAATTCTGGAAAAAAATGAAAAGGGTGACGATGAGGACAGAAAAGCGGGAGGAACCCCCTCTCACGGGAGATAAGGTGGCCGTGAGGGAAATTACTCTGTGGGGCTGTGAGATGAGCAGTGTGGTTGTCTGCTCCTCACAAGGTAGCTGTGACTGCAGCCTGGGATTTAGCCCTAATCTGCAATTTTGGCTTCAGCCTCTGACAGCTCAGCTGGTAAAGAGTCCACCGGCAGTGCAGGAGACCTGGGTTCGATCCCTGGGTTGGGAAGATCCCCTGGAGAAGGGAAAGGCTACCCACTCCAGTATTCTGGCCTGGAGAATTCCATGGACTGTGTAGTCCATGGGGTTGCAAAGAGTCGGACACGACTGAGCGACTTTCGCTTCTGTCTTTGGGAGGCTGGCCTGGACTCCAGCTCAAGGTCATTTCTGGCATCCCAGGTCGTGAGTGTGGCCAGTGGCTCTGTGATGGCACAGGCAGCCATGGCGCCTCACCAGCAGGCAAAGTCAGGAGTAGGAACAAGGCTTCATTTGGCTTTAATGTTGTGCTCTGAATTCTCACTTCCCAGTATGGGAGCATCGGAGATGTGACTCACAGACAGCCAGTATCTCCTGTTTAAATTCAGTCAGGCAGGGACCCGCCCTGGGATTTGTTCTAATATCCCGGAAGTTTCATTCTTGATGGTGAGTGGCCTGAACTCTGGCTAAATACTTTATTTAGCCAAAATGTATGTGCCCTCTGGTTTTCATAGACATGGACGATGAGCAGGGCAGTAGATCACTGCAGTGAGATGTTCCCCTCCAAGTCTTTCTTTCCGAGGAGCATCTTCTGAGCCCCATCTGGGTGCCAGCCCCAGAGCCAGCCACTGAAGGTGGAGCGCAAGAAAGGTTCGATCTATGTCCTGAAGGCTCACCCCTGCGATCCCAAACTTGAAAAAGCCAGAGAGCTTGTTGGAAGTAGTTTCCTCACCCAGGAAGTCATGCTTTTAACAGCTCCCCACTGGGGGTCCTGGTATCGTTGATCCAGAGCCTACCCTTTGAAAATCAATGGTCTAGAATTCCAGACTAATACAGTACAGAGGGTTAGGAAAGTTTGGAGTAGGAGCAGTTAGACAACCTTGAGGCTCAGGGCAGGCTTCCTGGAGGAGACGACTCTGGGAAGGTGAGTAATGTGTTTGTCAAGACAAAGAAAGGTGAGAAGGTCCTTGGCAGCCAAGGGGTGGCAGGAACGCAGGACTGAGGCTTGGGAGGTGTGCCTGCAGGCAGTTTAGTGCTTCTGGAGGGGAAAGTGAACTGATGAACCATGAGGCTGTGAGGAAGGCAGGGGCAGGTCACAGGGGGCCTGAGTGTCCTGCTGAAGAGGTGACCCCGTCCTCAAGGCAGAGGAGGAGCTGAGAGGGAGGGAGAAACTGGGGCAGACAGTCACGGTTACATTATCCTCCTGCTTGCCGTTGATCACCTTCTGGGGCTATCATCATTTCCAGTCCCGAAGTGAGAAAACTGAAGCTCAGAAAAATCGGGTGAGCTGGTGAGCTCCTGGCAGAGCTGGGCTGAAACCTTTCTGCCCCCAGTTTGCAGTGTTTCCCAGGCAGCAACTGTTGAACCAGATACTGCTGGTCAGTCTGCAGAGCCGGCTGCTCGTGGCCCCTGCGTGTTCCTCTTGTATGTTCTCCCAGCAGCTGGAATTCCTCCTCAGGCCTTGAACTCTGCTGAAAGCAACTGATTTCCAGCCTTCCCATTTGCCCCAGATGGTGCCAGCATTTCAGGGCCAAAGTGTATCTCCAGCCTGTGTTGAGGAAAGTATCGTAACCATGGAAAGAACGAGAACAATACACACACTGAATCACTGCAGCTTGCCGGTCGCCGTGTGTGGACTCTCTCCTTTAGCCCCCCCCCCAGTACCCCTGGGAATTCAGGGCTGTTGTTATCCCCTCTTCATGAATGAGGAAACTCAGACAAGATGAGTGATTTGTACCTCATCCCGAGGTTAGTAAGTGGCTCTGTCCATCAGGATGGGCTAGGTTTGCTGCAATAACAAATGACCCCCGTGTGTCAGTGGCTTACAGCAAGAAAAAGGTGCATTTCTTTCAGGTCAGCTGTGGCTTTAGTCCACAGTGTCCTGGTCCCAGGATGACAGAGTGACCTTGCTCAACAGTGTTGCTGGTCTCGGGCAGAGCAGAAGGGGACTTAGCAGGAAGTGGCACAGATCCCTTCCCCCTACTGGCCGAAGCGGGTCATGGGGCCACTCAGCCCAGCAGGGCAGAGAAGGATCATTTTTCCTTAGGGGGGACCAGCGCAGGGCTTAACCCAACATCTGGAGAGCGGTGATGGCCCACCGCAGCAGAGCAAGGCTCCAAGCCTAGTCTGCAGGGTTTGAAACCTGACTGCAGAACCCAGGCGCTTCATCACCATCGTGTGATGATCGATGCATGTGGTTCAGCCTCCTCCCGCACATCTGAGGGCATGCGATTCAGTCATGGAGAACTGGTTTCCGCTTAGAAGTGAAGCCACCGAGAAGAGCTGGGCTGTACCCCCGGGAGGAGCTTAGGGGACAGTTGGTTGAGGTGAGTGGGCCAATGACCAAAACGCACAGCAGGTCTCTGAATGCCCGTCTCAAATCCCACTTCTCCTCTCTAACTGGAGGATGAACTGTGTTGCTATTACACGTGGTTCAGGAGGCATGAGGTGGGAAGGAAACAGTTCTGATTGACGACCGAGTGAGCCTGTTTGCCGACACACAAAAGTACCCGCCCGCTGTCCACGCTCCGTAAAAGTCTGTTGCTCGAAGGCATGAATTAAATTAAATGTAGTCCACACTGTCTTGGTTCTGGGTCCCAGATGACAGGGTCATCTTGGTCAACAGTGTTGCTGGTCTCAGGACAGAGCAGGAGGAGACTTAGCAGGAGACTTAAATTCCTCAGTGAATTTAAAAATCTTTACAAACCAACAGCCTCAGGAAGGAGACGTTCTTATCCCCCTTTTGTAGAAAGGGCGGACTGAATTTCGGGAGATGGAGCTTCATGGGAGCAGCCTCCGTTTGGGTCCCCACGTGCAGGGCCAGCTGTCAGGCTGTTTGCCAGACATTCCCTGAGCTGATCCCCACTGCCGCTCAGAAGCCAGGGACACTTATCCCCAAACTCGTCTGTGATACGCGGACAATAAAGAGGAAAACTGCTTCTGGGATAAGATAAGCCATTCGAAGTGCAAAGCACAGTGGCAGTCATGTTAAAAGTCCTCAATAAATATTAACCCTTCTTTCATTATCACCGTCATCTACCATCGCTCCAGCACTGAGTTGTTGTCCAAACTCCAGGTTCAGTTCAGAGTTCAGCCTGGTAATCTCTGCACCACCCCCCTTGTCTCCCATCCTGCTCCCTGTTGCCCCGCGGGCCCAACGTCAGACAGGAAAGTTGGCCTTCGAGATGGGGAGGATTCTCAGGAGTCACCTGACCCCAGTTTCCATCACTGCTTCCCTTTTGCTATGTTTTCTCACATTCAAGTTTCAAGTCCAGATGGTTCTAGCTGTTGCCCCAAAGCCAAGGTCTTCAGCACAGACATTTCTCTAACCCATGTCTGAAAGGGTTATTCTCAAGGGAAATTGCTTTCCAAACATCAAAGAGGGAGATAGGTGCAGATGGCAGAGTGCAGGGTGGGGAAGGGAAGAGTGAGGTGAAGGAGTCTGTAACTATCTGGTGCTCCTCCCGAGTCCCTCTGTGTAAAGACACCTTTGTGTTTCTTTGCCGTTATTGTTATTACTTCTTTGTCTTTTCATTATTCAAATTGCAACCCTATTAGGACGGATCAACTCGGTAAGTAGCGTATCCCACATACTGGGTTTTTAGAACCTTTTCAGCTTTTTAAGACCATCGATGATGGATGGGCCTGGGGTGACCTTGGTACCTCGCTCTGCATGATAGAGACCGCGGCACGGATGTTAGTTTGGGGGGTTGGGGAGGAGGGGCGGCGGCAACCCTAGAGAGCACGATTGGCCCTAGAGACATCCTCTCCTCCTGCAGGACGGCCGAGGCATCCCGGAAGAAGAAGGAGAACAGGAGGAAGTGGAAGCGCTGCCTGCTGATAGGCCTGGCGACCGTGGGAGGCGGGGCGGTGATTGGTAAGATGGGCTGGTGGCCGTGCCCGGGCCGGGCCAGGGTGGGAACGGGCTCAAGGGCGCACAGTCACGATGGACTGCTTGCTCACTTTCGTGTTAAAAGTCCTTTGTTCTCTCCCACTTGCTCTGGGGAGAAATTCAGACTGCTTGCCTCAGCTCACATGCTCCTGTGTGGTCTGGGTCCCCCACACACCGCTGCCTCCCAGCCGCCTGCTCGAGCCACCCTGTACTTCGGCGGCACTGCTAGGCCTTCCCCCGCAGCCCTTCGCTTGCTGTCCGCTGCAGGGGGATCAGCTGGGCGGGCTGCCTCCCTGCCACGTGCAGAGGCAGTGTGTTCACGTGTATGTCGGGAGGCCATGCGTTCACACCCCCATGTCCCCCATACGGGCGGCTGTCCTTGCAGGCGTCACTGGGGGCCTGGCCGCTCCTCTCGTCGCAGCCGGGGCCGCCACCGTCATCGGCAGTGCCGGGGCCGCGGCTCTGGGCTCAGCAGCCGGCATCGCCATCATGACTTCACTGTTCGGCGCAGCTGGAGCTGGCCTGACAGGTAAGG
This sequence comes from Hydropotes inermis, assembly GCA_020226075.1. Lineage (NCBI taxonomy): Eukaryota > Metazoa > Chordata > Mammalia > Artiodactyla > Cervidae > Hydropotes > Hydropotes inermis. The sequence goes on from CM035293.1 coordinate 51,381,578, forward strand.
CTCCAGAGGAACAGCGGCTGTGAGAGGTCTGCGCCCTGGGTGGCCCAGCCCCATACGGGACACGTCCAGATTCTCACCAGGGGGACTCCCTGGGAGACGGAGGAGGAGGATGTGGCTTTCCTCTTCTCTGAGTTCCAGAACTTGCGTCAGGCCTCCGCACAGGTCAGGGGAAAGGCCGAGGTTGTGGAACTGCCCCCAGCGTAGACTCTCTAAGGAGGGTCGTCCGGGACCTCTTGTTGCCACCCAGGAAGTTTCCAGGCGGGCTGCCTCAGAGGTGCTGGAGCTTCCCCGTGTGAGAGACACATGGCTACTTTTCATCCGCCAGCACCACCTGGGCGGGGGCAGGGAGGGAGTCTTTCCAAGTCACGTGTGTCAGTAGGCCTCTCATCACACAGTTCCCTGTTCCTCTCCCCGGGTGGCCTGTAGCTTCCCACATTAAGAATCTTGGTTATGGGAACTTCCCTGGTGGTCCAGTGGTTAAGGACTTTGCCTTCCAATGCAGGGGTAAGGGTTTGATGCCTGGTCCAGGAGCGAAGATCCCATGTGCCTTGTGGCCAAAAACACCGTAATAAAACAGAAGCGGTATGGTAACAAGTTCACTAAAGACTTTAAATATGGTCCACATTTCTAAAAATCTTAAAATAAAATCTTTGTCAGCTCACACCACTGTTGCCAAGATGGGTGCACTCCACTCCTGAAGTCCATGGGCAGGAAAAAGATATAGTACCCACTGAATCAGGATGGAGCAGTTGTTTATAAACTTGGGCTCTGAGTTTCAACCTCAGCTCTGCCACTCGGGGGCTCACCAGCCTTTGGAAGCCTCTTACTCTCATCTGTAATTAGGGAAAATCATGGCACCGTTAATGAGTTCAGAAATGAGATGGTTGTTGAGGAGCAGGGTGTGAGTGTGTGAGTACACGGAGCCACGCTGACCAGCATTCCCCAGGGTCCCCAGTCACCCCATCCTCGTTTTTGTACCTGGGTCTTTAGGATACAAGATGAAGAAGCGTGTTGGGGCCATTGAGGAGTTCGCGTTTCTGCCCCTGACGGAAGGCAGGCAGCTGCACATCACTATCGCCATCACGGGATGGCTGGCATCCGGAAAATACCGTGAGGACCGGGGGCAGAGAAGGATGTGGAGCGGGCGTGTGTTGGCTGAGCTGGGTCTGCTGCTGTGGGCCAGTGTGTGTCTCTAGGGGGTAGGTAGGAGAGTCCCATTTTTCAGAGGAGGAGACAGAGGCTCAGAGTGGTGAGATAACTTCATCCCATAGTCTTCCCATCCATCCATCATCTGTTTGTCCCCCCCCCCCTCCCATCATCCGTCTATCCATCTATCATCCATCCATCCATCCATCCACCCATCATCCATCTATCCATCCATCATCCATCTATCCATCCATCCATCAATCCATCTATCCATCCATCCACCCATCATCCGTCTATCCATCCATCATCCATCCATCCATCCATCCACGCACACATCCACCCATAAGTCCATCCTTTCATCAGGCTTCACATAGCACACTCTGCCAGACGCTGAGCCAGGCCCTAGGAGTTCAGTGATGAGCAGCAGTCACGGCCTCTGCTCCCATGGAACATGTGGCCCAAGGCAGGAGACAGATGACTGAGCAGAGAATTATTGTGCGTGGCACAATAGGGGGAGCACAGAGTGTTTCTGGGGAGTGAGGGAAAAGTCGCTAGAGGTAAGTTTTTAGGCTAGGGACTAGCTAGGAATTAGCCAGGTAAAGAAAGAAAGCAATGAATATCAAGTAAAAGGGCAGCGTGTCGGAAGGCCTGGTGGTGTAGAAGCAGCGCAGAATGGCTGGAGCAGGGGCTGGAGGACAGGAGTTTGGGTGGGGCCACCTCCCGCCGCAGCCTGTGAGCTGTGGCCTGGAGTTTGGACTTCTCCTCGGAACAAGTGGAGGTTAGCAGAGGACTTTTAGCACGTAGGTGAGAAATCAGTGTATCTTGGCTGTGTGACCTCAGGCCATTAACGTAACCTGTCTATACCTTGCCTGTTTCATTTGCAAGGCAAAGCAGATTATCCTTGCCTTTGAGGGTACTCACGAAGATCAAACAAGGTAACCCGTAGGAGGTTTTTAGTGACATTCCACAAGCATTACTTAGTTCCCTTTGCTGCTGTCCTTTGAACACGTGTGGTTTGGGGGACTTCCAGCCAGGGTGGCCCTGAGGAGTAAAAGTCCAGTCTGCTTCCTGCTGGCTCACTGTTGCAGGTGCTCATGTGAGACTCAACAAACGGGTCATCATCCAGGGAGCGAGCAGGGTGGGCCCGGGTGGTTGGAGCATCCCAACCAGATACACTCAGGGCCTGGTGGGTTCCCAGGGGGGAAGCCACAGTTCTTCTGAATGACATAGCAGGAAGCAGGCGAGAAAATGCCCAGGCTCTGTTGAGAGGCTTCCCTGGGCCCCAGAGTCTTACTGGTGAGGCTCACCCCGGCCAGTCCTTGCACGGCAGTCTCTGGCATTGGCAGCACCTAGCGCTGAGTCAGGCATTTCACCCACACGCTAGGAGCCTGATGTACATTACCTTGCATGACTCTGAAGCAGAGCTTTTCTTTCCCTGATCTGGATGAAGAGGAAACCTAGAGGGGTCACATGGCAGGTAGGTGGCACCCAGGATTCCACCCCGGGCCTCCCGACCCAGGGTTCAGGGGCTCCTCTTCATTTGTTTCATGGTACTGTCTGCGCTACGGAAAGACCACAATAGGAAGGAAGGAGGAAGAGTCTAAGGGAAGGAATTTGCAGCTCTCACCAGTGTGGAAAGCAAATCTTTAATGGTTGTTTTACCCCCTGGCTGAGTTGGCTCCAGGTCAGAGTCAAGCTCATCTGGGCGGGTGGGGAGGAGGAGATGGTCTTCAGTGCTGTCCTGGAGCAGCCTCGTGCAGTATGCAACCCAGGCAGGGGGTCAGTTATAAGAAATGCAGCCGAACTAGACGAAGTTCTGGAGGGAAATATCACCTGCCTCCTTGTTGCAGGAACGAAGTCTCATATCCTCACAGGCTTGCTTCCACCTGTGATGGGAACAAACGGGGTTTCCTGGGTCTGCCCCTTTGTTAAACAGGATTGTATGTAATCACGGTAATGGCCTAGTAGCTCACCGCTGAGCCAGGCATTCTGCACGCATTGGCTCACTTAGGCCTTCACGTTGAGCCACAAAGATGGGCATCATTATCACTCCCACTTTACAGATGAGGAAACCGAGGCTGATAAGGGCTGCCCAGAGTTGCCTTGCTAGTCAGGGACTAAGGCATGGCTCACCCGCTTTCTGTCTGGCTCTGTGGCCCATGTTCTTGGCCACAGGGTGATGGAATGCAGGAGAGCACTTTATGGTTTACATAATGCTTTCACACAGCCTATCATGTGATCCCCATGACCCTCATTTGTCAGATGCCCGCTTTCCATTCTGACACCTGCAGAACCCGAGGCTCAGAAGGGCAGTGTGCCCTGCTGCAAGCCTTGGGACCAGCAAGCTGCCCGGCTGGGTCCAAAGCCTGGGCCAGCATCACAGCCCACCACACACACACATGCACACACACACACATACACGTACACATATTTACACACTTGTGCACATATGTGCATGCACACACACATGCTTACCCATGTGTGTGCACATGTGTGCACAAATACGTGCCTGCACATGTGTACACACTCACATACCTACATGTACATGCCGTTATGTGATACATGTACACATGCGTGCATGCATACATGTATATACATGTGCAGACACATGCATGCACACATACACATGCAGATATTTATGCACGTGTACACATGTGCGTGCACGTGCATGTTTACACGTGTGTGTGCACGTGTACACGTGTGCGTGCACAAATACATGTCCGCACACATGTACACACTTACATGCCTACATGTGCACACCGTTATGTAATACATGTACACATGCATACATTTATATACACGCGCAGGCACATACATGCACACACACACAATCTGCCCACATCCTCTCCCAGGGCTGGCCTCCTTCTCCTCCGTAACTGGAGACAGTTAATCCCTGAGCTGCTGCAGAGCTCTGCCTGGGTCCCTGCAGAGGCGGGGAGCAGCCCGGTGGGGTCTTTGTCGGCAGAGCCCCCTCAGGTGGGCTTTGGCTCGGGCAGGTCGAGGCGCCTGGCTGAGCTGGAACCCGGAGGCAGTGGAAAGCTACCTCCTCCCTTCTTTCATTCGTCCTGCTTTCATGAGACTTTGCAAATCGAGAGCTTGGCAGACAGGCTTCAGGAGGGACAGACGCCAGATGAGGCAAAAATAAATGGATAATCGTAGGCCATGATGAGAACTCAGGGCAGGAAAGCGCAGGGTGTGTGAGACCCATCAGAGGGCCAGAGGGGATTCCCTGGAGATAAGGCAAGCGAGCTGGAAGCTCATAGAAAAATAAGGATGGAAGGTCACTTGGGCCACAGGCAGAGACGCACAGGGCTCTTCCGTGCTCCCACGGCCCACAAACCAGTGACTCCGTGAGGTTTGCACAGTCCTCTCCCTCCCTGGGCTGAGGGCTTATCTGGGTGGCTCAGTCTCCTGCATTGTAAAATAATATAAAATTATCCCCTGTAATTGTGAGGCTCCATTTCCCAAGCTACACCGAGGATTAAATCAGAGAGTTCCATGAGAAAACCCTCAGTGCAGAGCTGCCAGCACTTGGTACCTGCTCACTGCACGTTTCCTGCAGTGATCAGGGTCTGTATCCTCAGGGTCAGGCTCCAGGCCTGGTGTAGTCTAGATCCCCAGTTAATGTCTGTGTAGGAATGAAAGAGAGAACAAAGGAATGGAATCAAAAGCATGTGTTTCCAAAGGGTAACATGACGAACAGTGAGGCTGTGAGGAAGGCAAGGGCCAGGTCACGGGGGCCCTGAGTGTCCTGCTGGAGGGGGCCGCTACCCTCAAGGCCAAGGGAGGACCAGGAGGGGGGAGGGATGCAGAGCGTTCCCCAGGTGGTGTGAGCGTGATGCAGCTGGTTCAGGGAGTGAGCCCATGTGGCCCGTGTGGCCCTCTTGTAGGCCCTCAGCCACTCGATGCCAGAGTTACTGCAGAGAGCGAGGCCAGAGCGCTTTACATGCGTCATCACTGGAATACTTAATTCTTACAGCACCCAGTGAAAGGAGATAAGTAGTGATCTCCCACTGGACTGCTCCGCAGAGTGAGGCTCAGCCGGGGGTAGGGGCCCCCAGTGCTCAAGGTCACCAACGACCTTGCGGAGGACCGCAGGAACTGGGTCTCACCCCAGCCCGCCTGCTCACAGGGCAGCCCCGTGCTCCATCCAGGAGCACGCCTGCTCTTCTGTCAGCTGCGCCCATGGGCAGGGGTGGTCCTCCTGTGTCCCCAAGAAGGGTGGGTGGGCCTCTGTCCCTGCCTGTCAGGGAAAGTGGGGGCCCCCTCCAGCCCAGACAGGAGAGACCCCACCTGCCCGCGCTCTCCCCAGGCACCTTCAGCGCCCCCTGGGCTGCCCTGGCCCGCAGCCGCGAGCAGTACTGCCTGGCCTGGGAGGCCAAGTACCTGATGGAGCTCGGCAACGCCCTGGAGACCATCCTCAGCGGCCTTGCCAACATGGTGGCCCAGGAGGCCCTGAAGTACACGGTGTTGTCTGGTGAGCCTCCCCTCTCCCCCGCCAGCGGCATGCCCACCACTCCCAAGCCACACTGGTCCTGTGCCTTTGCCAGCCTGAGGCCCCCACGGAGTCAGGCACTGTGCCAGTCCCTCGGTGACCCTGTCTGTGACATGGTTATTATGGTCTTCATAGGGAGGAAATAGATAAACAGCCACTCACATTATCACCTGGTGTATCAGTTAGTAGCGGCTGTGTAACAAGCCAGCCCATAACCCAGTGACCTAAAATAGCGGTCATTTATCACAGCGGCTCAGGAGCGCTGCGGCTTCCTTTGGCTGATCTTTGCTGGGCCTGCTCATGCATCTGTGTGTCAGCTGGCCACCCACCCATGTGGCTTTGTCTGGGGCGACCAGGGTGACCGGGCTCTGCCCCATTCGTCTCTCCTCCCCTCCTGGGGTCTCAGGCTAGCCCACACCCCCAGGAGAAGTGCGCCAAAGGCACAAGTCCATTTCAGGCCTCTCATCCAGCAGCATCTCATTGGCCAAAGCAAGTTACGCGATGGAGCCTGGTGTGAATGGGCAGGGGGCGGGGGCGGGGGCGGGGTTATGGGCAAAGTGGGAGGGATTCAGGGTGGCCTGCCGGACTGGGGCCATCTCTGGAATCTCACCCATGGCAGATGTTTGAACCTAAGAGATCTAGTCCACGTGTCAGAAATGCGTGAGCTTCCTTTTTTCTCTGTGCTATTGAGCAGTTTGACAGCACTTGGAAAACTTACAGATCCCCAGTTAGAGACTGCAGGCGTTCACTCGGGCATCCAGTAGCCAGCCAGTCACTTCTGCAGAAGGAGCCCCCCCCAACCCCGACTGCCTTCATCACCAGTATCCCTGCTCCCCAGGCATCGTGGCCGCCCTGACCTGGCCCGCCTCACTCCTCAGTGTCGCCAACGTCATTGACAACCCCTGGGGCGTGTGCCTCCATCGATCGGCTGAGGTCGGCAAGCACCTGGCCCACATTCTGCTCTCCCGGCAGCAGGTACCCGGGACTGGCTGGAGCGGAGGTGGGAGGGAGCGGGGGAGCTGACTGGTGGGCGGATGTCATCCCTAAGATGACTGGTGGGGGTAGCTCAGTGGCTTTAAAGGGTCTGCACTGCTCCAGCTCAAGTCACAGAAGTGTCCTAGGAGACTTCCCTGGCTTGAGACTCTGCGCTTCCACTGCAGGGGGCCCAGGTTCCACCCCTGGTTGGGCAGCGAAGGTCCCGAATCATGCATGGTGTGTCCGCCCCCTGCAAAAGTGTACCCTAGGACAGGCCAGGAAGAATTACAGACTATGCCTCTCTAACAAGTAATCAGGGGAGGACTGAGTGTCAGAGGCCTCCACAGGCGAGGTCAGGGTCAGCTCTTCCTTCGCAGATGTCCACAGAGCTACCCTCTGAGCATATCTCTAGTGGTCCAGAGACCATGTAAAACCATCAGGGTTCCATCCACATTCCAGATGGTCAGGGGCAGGAAGGTACGAGTGAAAGGCCAGGAAGATCCCGCGTGCGTCGGGGAAGCTAAGCCCCTCGCATCCCTTGGCCAGGACTCAGTCCTGAGGCCATCCCTGGCTACAGGGGAGTTGGAGAAACTTAGTTTGGGGCTGGGTAGCTATGGGGGGGAGGGGCAGAGAAAACCTCAGGAGTTTTGCTACCAAGGGTGAAGGGAGAGTGGCTCTTGGGCAGTGACTGGCAGCCTTGACCACAGAGTTCCTGTGAAACTGGAATATGATTCAGTGGAGGGACTTCGGTGGAAGTAAATGGAGGTGGGGCAGCAAGGATCGGATGCACGTATTTGCCCAAAAACAAGGGGAAGGCGTAGAGTGCTGAGGCCAGCTGGTCCAATGAAACTCACCTCCTGCTGTCTGCATCCATGTATGTAGGACCTGTAGTCAGACCCCTCTCCTGACCTTCTTATCCAGCTCTCCCTTCCTACAGGTTCTTTAGTCAGAAAATTCCTCTGTGCATCTAACCTGGAGCCCCGTTTTTTCCTTTACGTGTTTTTTTGTTATTTGGCTGCCTCGGGTCTTCATTGCATCCTGTGGGATCCTTCATCTTGGCACGCAGACTCTAGTTGTGGTGCGCAGGCTCAGCAGTTGCGTTGCACCGGCTTTGTTGCTCTGAGACATGTGGGGTCTTAGCTCTCCAACCAGGGATCAAAGCTATGCTCGCCGCATTGGAAAGGATGCTTAACCACTGGACCACCAGGGGACCCCATGGACCGTAACCCACCAGGCTCCTCTATCCATGGAATTTCCCAGGCAAGAGTACTGGAGTGGGTTGCCATTCCCTTCCTCCAGGGGATCTTCCCGACCCAGGGTACAAACCCGGGTCTCCCGCACTGCAGGCGGATTCTTTACCATCTGAGACACCAGGGAAGCCTTACCAGGGGAATCCCTTTTTATGTTTTTGTATTATTATTATTATTGTGGTAAAAGTCACATAATATGAAACAAACCACCTTAACCACATGTAACTCTACAGTTCAGAGACACTCAGCACTTTCACGCTGTTGTGTAATTCTCACCATCATCCAGCTCCTGACTTTTTCACCTTCCTAGACTGAAACTCTGACCCCATGAAACACTAAGTCCCCCCCCTCCCCTCCGCCCCCCACCCCAGCCCCTGGATCTCTCCGTGTCCTTTCTGACTCCATGAATCTGACTCTTCCAGGCACCTTGTATAAGCAGACTCAAACAGCACTTGTCTGCACCTACCGTATATTGGAATGCATTCTTCAGTTCAGTTCAGTTCAGTCGCTCAGTCGTGTCCGACTCTTTAAGACCCCATGAGCCACAGCACGCCAGGCCTCAGCTCTTTGCATCAGGTGGCCAAAGTATGGGAGCTTCAGCTTCAGTGTCAGTCCTTCCAGTGAACACCCAGGACTGATCTCCTTTAGGATGGACTGGTTGGATCTCCTTGCAGTCCAAGGGACTCTCAATGCATTGTTAAGGTTAACTTAATGTATGTCCTACAGACAGAAGGTAGTTTCCACGCCCCCCCCCCCCAGCGCTATAGAGTAGGTTCTCATTAGCCTTCCCTTCTACACACAGCAGTCTCCTGTCTCCTCTCCCAGTTCAAGGCCAACACCTCATACCCCGCTCTCCTATCCAGGAACAGCAGTTTTCTCCCCCTGCCGCGTCACCCTTTGCCGCCTTCTCCATCGCATCTGGGGGTACCTCCCGCCCCCCTCCCAGCTCCAGAAGGGCCCCCCTTCACTGCGGTCATCTGCTGCACGCAGGTAGACGGGGAAGGAGAGACTGGGTAATGGTTTGAGATAAAGGGGAATGAACCCAGTGAAACAGTGCCTGTCAGCCTTGGAGGAAGCCGGTTCGCAGGCAGGTGCCCTCCTGCGTAAACGCCTCTCCTGGTGGAGACGTCCGAGGCCGGGGTCAGGAACGGCACAGCCACGATGCATGAAGTGCAAGGCAGCTGCTGACAAGTGTGCACGGGCCGCCGCCGTCAGGGCTGCTTTTCTGGAACCGCAGTGCACACCCGTGTTCCTTCTCCTGCAGGGCCGGCGGCCTGTCACCCTGATCGGCTTCAGCCTGGGAGCCAGAGTCATCTACTTCTGTCTTCAGGAGATGGCTCAGGAGAAAGGTAAGGCTGGCTTGTTACAGGTGAAAACCCTCCCTGGGTCCATCCCCCAGGCTGGAGGCTCCACATCGGGGACCTGAAGTTTGTGACTGTGTTCCCAGATCTTAGTTAAAAGCTTAAAATAGTCTGAAAAAGAAAACATGGTTACTTGGAAAATTGTTTATTTCTTCCATATGTGAACTAGAGTGGATGTGAGATAGTCCTACAGTACTGGGCTTAGTTCTCTGATGTGCGTTGTTGTTGGGTTTTTTTTTACTTATTGATTTTGGCCGTGCTGGGTCTTCGTTACTGCACGCAGGCTTTCTCTCATTGCAGCTTCATTGAAGTGCATGGGCTTCTCACTGTGGCGGCTTCTCCTGTTGCAGACCACAGGCCCTAGAACAGCTCAGTAGTTGTGCAGATGGGCTTAGTTGCCCTGAGCCATGTGGGATCTTCCCAGATCAGGCATCAAACTTGTGTCCTCTGCGTTGGCAGGCAGATTGTTAACCCCTGGACCGCCTGGGAAATCCGGATGTGGGTTCTTCTACAGTGGGAGAGGAGGGGGTGGGAGGACTCTGCAGTTGGGGTGTTGGCAGGACCGCGTTCCCTCCGAAGGCTCTGGGGGAACCTCACCTTTTCCAGTACTGGCCGTACCCCCGGCTTGTAGATGCGACGTTGCACCCAGTCCTCATGTTCGTCACCTTCTCCTTTTTGTCTTCTTTCCTCCCCGAAGGACAGTTTCGGTGACTTTAGGGCTACCCGCTCAAATCCAGGATGACCTCATCTCAGGTGCATGCACGTGCGTGCTCAGTCGTGTCTGACTCTTTGCAACCCCATGGACTGTGGCCCGCCAGGCTCCTCTGTCCATGGAATTCTCCAGGCAAGAATACTGGAGTAGGTTGCCATTTCCTCCTCCAGGGGGTTTTCTTGACCCAGGGATTGAACCCACATCTCCTGCGTCTCCTTCACTGGCAGGCAGATTCTTTACCACTGAGCCACCTGGTCCCAATTACCTGTGTGTGATATCATTACTTCTGCAAAGACACTTTGTCCAAGTCAGGTCCCACTCACAGGTTCTGAGCTCATAACTTGGTGGGGGAGGGGGCACCGTTCTGCCCACCACAGACACCTGTGGGAGCGTGGCATGCCGTTCAGTGACGTGCTTTCAACGTGCAGGGTGAGGCCTCTGGGACTGAACGCTGGTTTGAGACAGATCTGTCAACTAGGGCTGCCCTGGGGACCCCATGGACTCTAGCCCACCAGGCCCCTCTGTCCATGGGAAGAATACTGGAGTGGCCTGAGAATTCCCTTCTCCAGGGGCTTCTTCCTGACCCGGGGATGGAGCTTGGGTCTCTCGCATTGCAGGCAGATTCTTTACCCTTTCAGCCACCGGGGAAGCTCAGATCAGCAGAGTGGAGCAGTGCGTTGTGTCCACAGTGGACAGGGAGGGAAGCTAACATTTGCCAAATGGTGACTTGGACTCTGACTCTGGGGTTAGGAGGGCGTGGGCTTTGCCGGCCTGAGACCTGGGTCCGGGTCCTGCCTCTGCCCAGCTGGGGAACCTGGGTTGGGTAAGGATGCAGCCTCGCTAGTCCATCTCTCCATTTGTAACGGGAGGTTCATGTCACCTCTGGGCAGTGGCAAAGGGCAGAGAGCGTGGCAGTCAGGCCACTGGCCCAGTGCTGGCTCCTGATCCTGTCCTGGCCTTCAGGCCGAGATGTCTCTGCCAGTGCCCTGCACCCACCCCTGCTCTCTGCAGTTGCTGCCCACCCCCGCACCCCGGGAGGTTGTCATCCTCTGTGCCGTCATCATCTTGCTCCTTTCCTGGTCATCCATCCCCCAACCCATGCAGCAGACCATCCACCAGGCTCCTCAGGACCTGGATGTACTCAGTACTCCTCCTCAGTACCGAGTACCTCAGTACTTGAGTCGCTCAGTCATGTCTGACTCTTGGCACCCCGTGGACTGCCGCGTGCCAGGCTCCTCTGTGCTCTGCTGTTTCCTGGAGTTTGCTCAAATCCAAGTCCATTGAGCCTATGATGCCATCCAGCCATCTCATCCTCTGCCGCCCCCTTCTCCTCCTGCCCTCGATCTTTCCCAGCATCAGGGTCTTTTCCAGTGAGTCAGCTCTTTGCATCAGGTGACCAAAGAACAAGGCCACCTGGATGACATGTTCTTATTAACAGGATCGATTCTCAATTCAGAGGAGAAAGGCATACCTTTGGCTCCAGTGAGCATCAATATTTGTTAGCTTCAGAACATTAATACAAGTCAACTCTTCAATTCCTCTGCTGGACAAATTGGATTCATTCCATTGACCGTTTGCCCAAGGCCATTAGAAGTGAGATCGACCATCAGCTGCCTCTGGCAAGTGAGGCTGGAAACCGAGGGAAGGAAGGTGTTCTGCCTCTCCACCTTTGCAGGGCTGGTTCCCAACGCATCTTCCTTCCAGCCTGTTTCTTGGTTACTGCTTCCTCCCCTGTATCTTCACTGCCGGCCAGTAAGAACTGGGGCTTTGGTATCAGGCAGACCTGGATCTGGGTCCCAGGTTTGTCACTGATGAGCTGTGGGACCTCGGGAAAATCACTTGACCTCTCTGAGCCTCAGCTTCCTCATCTGATGTGGGGTTTGGTACAGTCACCTTGGAAGCTCTTCGAGAGGTTAAAATGAGACCATGAATGAAAGTACCTTGCACAGGTTCAGTTTAGTTCAGTTGCTCAGTCGTGTCCGACTCTTTGCAACCCCATGCATGGACTGCAACACACCAGGCTTCCCTGTCCATCACCAACTCCTGGAGTTTACTCAAAACTCAGGTGCATCAAGTCGGTGATGCCATCAAGCCATCTCATCCTCTGTCGTCCCCTTCTCCTCCCACCTTCAATCTTTCCCACCATCATGGTGTTTTCAAATGAGTCAGTTCTTCACATCACATGGCCAAAGTATTGGAGTTTCAGCTTCAGCATGAGTCCTTCCAATGAATATTCAGGACTGATTTCCTTTCGGATGGACTGGTTGGGTCTCCTTGCAGTCCAGGGGACTCTCAAGAGTCTTCTCCAACACCACAGTTCAAAAGCATCAATTCTTCGGCACTCAGCTTTCTTTATAGTCCTATTCTCACATCCATACATGACTACTGGAGAGACCATAGCTTTGACTAGATGGACCTTTGTTGTCCACAGTTGAGTTTCCATTAGTAAACATCTGTTCCTCTAAACTTTAACATGAGGGCCTACTAACACGGGGAACAACTGTAAGTGTCGAGTATGTAGAAAGTGAAAGTGAAAGTCACTTAGTCGTGTCCAACTACTTGCGACCCCATGGACTATACAGTCCATGGAATTCTCCAGGCCAGAATACTGGAGTGGTAGCCTTTCCCTTCTCCAGGGGATCTTCCCGACACAGGTCTCCTGCACTGCAGGCAGATTCTTTACCAGCTGAGCCACCAGCGAAGGCCACGGTGCTTATCATTTTACATCTACTTTCTGGCACACACACTAGACCCCGAACTCGAGGTAGACAAGGTCTGCCTGTGCCCCACCATCTCCCTGGCACCCAGCATGCTCTGAGAGCTCAAGGAAGGTGGGGCATCTTGACGCTGGGCAAGGGAATCAAGCCTGGGCTGATGTACTCAAGAGCCAGGTACAGACTCCGCGTGTGCTAGCCACAAAGCGTCTCAGTCTCCCAGCAACCCCTGGGGGATGGTTACTCGCCTGCTCCAGGGATGAGCAAACGGAATGAGGCTGCACAGAGGAGCCACCCAGGTCCTGAGAGCTGGAGCCGGGGTGGGACCCCAGGGCGTCGGGCTTCAGGGCCCTCAGTCCTGACACTGCTGTACTTCGCAGAGGAGAGTATGGGTGGGCGTCCTCCAGAGGCCCCCTGGGGGAAGGGCACTCCAGCAGGCCGGGCGGCAGGACAAAGGAAGGGCTCTCGGGGTGTCTGGAAACGTTGAGTCTGGTGTTCTTGCAGCCTGTGAGGGGGGACTGAGCTGGAAGGCGGTCGTGCTTAGGACAGGAGCGGGGCACAGGCTGAGGTGTTGGAACTGACTGCTTAGGCGCTCGGCCTCTGAATTGTGCGGCGAATGAAGAGCTGAGCACGTCCTGCAGAGGGAGGCACTGCAGTGGGTGTCTGCCCCGGACAGCCTGCGGTTCCCACCCACACACACCCATGCACACGTTCCCATGTACTCACACACGTTAACACACACACATACAACAGCAACTCAGCCAGCCCCAAGGACCTCTGCCGCCCGCATTGTCCTCTGTGTCCAGGGCAGATTTTAAATGTGGAAGGAACTAGGATGGGAAACTTCCCAAATAACAAGAAATTTGACCGAATCTGAATAGAAGCCCGATGGTCCAAAGCGCAGCTGGTTTTGTCCCCACCCGATCACCTCCTGAAGGGAGCACTTGAAGCCAGAAGTCTCTGAACGAGACTCGTCTCCATCAGCCTGGTGGTCTTCCCTCCTTAGTAACATCCCATCCCACCGTGTCCAGACAGGAGGCGACAGAGCACCCCGGCCGCCCTTTGCCTTGCCCTTGGTCCAGACTCTCCGAGAACGGGCCTGCCCGTGGTGGCCGAGGCTGATTCCAGACATGGGCGGCAGCTGCGCTCCAGTAGTGGGAGGTGGGACACGCTGGGTGGGGGGTGGGCATGCCCTTTGAACCCGTCGGCCCTGCCAGCCCCTGAGCGCCTCCAGGCAGACGGCGAGCCCCTGACTCCAGGCCTCAGAGTCCTGTGTGTCCCCAGTTTCTCTCTTCCTTTCCAGAGAGCAGGAGGGGACTCCTGATGGTTCATAGACACAGGAAGTAGGGAACAGCACACGCCCGCCTGCAGAGGGGGGGCTGAGGGGCCCTGAACCCAGAGGGCTGGTTGCTGCCGCACAGCCTCCCTGGGACCCTGGACCCACGGCCAGCGGGACCGTGAAGCAACATGAATGACGACGTGGCCGCACACTCACAAAAATAGGCTCCCGTGCCTGCATGTTAAGCGGGGCCCTCATCTTCCTCTTTCCCCTTTCCTCCCCATGTTCTCTCTCCAGCCTTCCGGCGAGCCTCTGGTCTCCAGGGCTTTACCACTTAGCACCCAGTCGTGGGTTCAATCCCTGGGTTGGGAAGATCCCCTAGAGAAGGGAAAAGGCTGCCCACTCCAGTATTCTGGCCTGGAGAATTCCATGGGCTATAGAGTCCCTGGGGTTGTAGAGTGACTCTCACTTTCAGTTCCCCACCTGTCAAAGACGAGAGGCAGACAGCGCCGGAAGGACCGCACAGGTGCAGGCTCTGTGCTCAGTTCCCCACCAAGAGACCCCAGCTTAGCTGCTGCAAGTATGCAGGCTCCGGAGTCTGGGCATCCCCTTTGAATCCTACACCCACCATGAGGCAAGTCTGACCGTTCTGAACTCCAGGGGACTCGGGCCACACCGTGAATAATAACAGTATTGTCATCAAGGCTATAAGCGTTAAATGCAGTAGTGCACACAAATGCTGGATGTGAGAGCCTGCTGGTTCTTATTGAGAATTATGTTATGCTGAGGTCTGTCTTAAGCTTTATAAGAGGGAGCTGGCTTGAAATTCCCGTGGTTAGGACTATACGCTTTCACTGCTGAGGACTCAGGTTCGAGCCCCAGTCAGAAACTAAGAGCCCACAAACTGCACAGTGAGGCCAAAAAAAAGAAAAAAGGTGAGGGGGGGCTGGCTCAGAGGATCAGAACACCACACACACGGGTGACCTTAACCGTGGCCCGAGTTGAGAAAAATCGGCCTCCCCTCAGAGCGGGGACCCCAGGTTCTGTTCCTTTCTGTTCCTGCAACCACCTTCCTTCCATTTCCTTGACACCCCCTCCCAAGTGCTGGCCTGTGTTACTGGTGGGCACCTTCAAGTCTGCAGCTGACTGTGGTTATGAATGAATTATTCACCCTTTGCCCGGAGCTGCTGTTTCACGTCTAATTCATTCCAGCTCAACTGTCTGGTTTCAGGCAGCCTGACTTCATTTAACACCCAATTAATCCTTACACAGAGAAGACCCTGTCCTAATTGCAGGAAAGCTGTCATTATCTGAGTTGGGGGAATGTAAAAAAGGAATTACTCTAATGCAATTGAATGTACTAATTGTTTTCCGGGTTCCCTTGAGTCCAAGTAGTGAGCCGTAGCAATAAATCCAGAGTCACCCGGAGCACGGCATCCTTCAGCCGGCCTCCCCCAGCTCTCTGCTCCCACCCAGCCACGGCCCATCCCTTCCCCCCTCCCCCAAGAAAAGCTGCCTGTGGCATTAACCATCTCTCAGCTTCGTTTCCTTTCTGAGTGATGTTGCAAACCCCAGGGGGTTACTGCTTAGGGGATATGCAGCCATTCCCAAGGCACCCCTCACCTGGCCCTGCCCCTCCCTCGAGTTCAGTGTGGGCAGCTGCCTTTCAGATAGGTGTCTGGACTGCGAACCCCTTGAGGGCAGGGATTGTGTGCGAGCAGCCTCTGTGCCTCGTGTACCTGGGATGAAGCCAAGAGTGCACGCTCTGTAAGTGAAGCGTCTGACATAACATTCACGTTGTATCAGTCAGGACAGGTGAGGTCACGCTGCAGTGACAAACACCCCGCATCCTTAGAGGTGTCGCCCAGCAGAGGTTCTTTTCTCACTTGTGCGTCCTGTCCGCTGTGGGTAGGCTGGGGCTCTGATCTTTATGGTCACTCAGCCATCCAGGCCACTGGAAGCTCCCTCAGTAGGAGGTCGAGATTGTGGTGAATTACACAGGAGTTCTTCAGTTTCACCTGGAACTAACACATGACTTTCACTCTTGTTTCGTCAGCTAGAGCAAGGCAAATAGACATTTCTAACATCCAGGAAAGGCCAGTGAGTATTCCCACCATGGGCTCCAGCTGGGAGGACCTTACTTGGATTCTGGCGTCTAATTAATTCTCAGTTGAAACATTAGTTTCTGTATTTCCAAAATAGGGAGTTTCCTCTCTTCCCCTACCCTGCCTCATAGCTTGCAGGATAGGAGAACCCCTTGATGGGAAGGCAGGGTGTGGCAGGCCCTGAGGATGTTGGGATGAGAGCGCCAGTGATCGATGGTACCCAGGAGCCCAGCCATGGGACCCCCACACAGACAGAAGCACGGATGACCCCCAGAAGGTTACCCACCAGAGGACCAGGGATGAGGCCAGTATAGAGCTGGGTCCAGAGGACCAGGGATGAGGCCAGTATAGAGCTGGGTCCAGAGGACCAGGGATGAGGCCAGTATAGAGCTGGGTCCAG
>CM035293.1:51398024-51468169 GCA_020226075.1 Hydropotes inermis
TCCGGCAGGGAGCGGGCTCCAGGCAGACAAAACTGAGCTGTGGTGATGGTGACTGGCTCCAGCCCAGGGCCCAGAGAGCCAGACCTGACCTGATAAAAATGCCCTGGAGACGCAGTGTGTGCCTGTGTGCTCACTCGCTAAGTTGTGTCCAGTTCCTTGCGACGCCGTGGGCTGTAGCCCACCAGGCTCCTCTGTCCATGGGGTTTCCCAGGCAGGAATACTGGAGTGGGTTGCCATTTCCTTCTCCAGGAGGTCTTCCTGATTCAGGGATTGAGCCTGAGTCTCCTTCAACTTCTGCGTTGGCAGGCAGGTTCTTTACCACGGAGCCACTTGGGAAGCCTTGACAACGGAGTGAGTGAGTGAGTGAGTGAAAGTTGCTCTGTCGTGTCCGACTCTTTGCAACCCCTGAACTGTACAGTCCATGGAATTCTCCAGGCCAGAATACTGGAGTGGGTAGGCATTCCCTTCTCCAGGGGGTCTTCCCAACCCAGGGATCGAACCCAGGTCTCCCGCATTGCAGGCGGATTCTTTACTGTCTGTGCCACCAGGGAGGACGCAGGACTGCCCACAGCTGGGAATGGCTCTCGGAGCAGTCGCAGCCGAGATGGCTGCCGCTCATGAAGGCCCAGGTCTCTGCCTCATTCTTGCTCGGGGGTTTATGTACATCCTCTTCAACCCTCACAGGAGTCCCATGCGATAATCCCACTTCCACTTTTCAGGTGAGAACCGTGAGATTTTGACAAAGGTAGAGTGCTGTGGCCTGAAACTAAGATTTCAGTAACCTTCCCTGACTCCAGAGCTCCTATTTATATTATTTGGGGCCGCTTCCAGTTGGATTTTTTGCTTGTTTGTTTCCGGTGGTGGTTCTTGTTTTACGTACTTACTTGTTTGGGGCTGCACCGGGTCTTCGTTGCTGAGCGCGGGCTCCCTAGGTTGCAGTGAGCAGGGGCTGCTCTCTGGGGGGCTGTGGTGGCTTCTCCTGGAGGAGCATAGACTCTAGATGTGAGGGCTCCGTGGTTGAGACACATGGGCTTCGTTTCTCCATGGCCTATGGGGTCTTCCCGGACCAGGGATTAAACCCGTGTCCCCTCACTGGCAGGCAGATTCTTCGCCACTGGGCCCCCAAGAAGTCCCTGCTCTGCTGTCCGTCCCCGTGGATGGGACGGACGTCTGTGCCGATGCTTGATGTTGTCAGTTTTGTTAACTCGGATCCTTGCAACCTCCTCTCGGGGCAGGCATCTGACTCACCATATTCTATAGACAGTGGACAAGGACTCCGAGACTCAGAGAGTTAGAGGGGTCCCCAGAGTCGGAGCTGGGAGGTGGCAGGGCTGAGGCTGACGCCCAGCGCCTGGCTCTGGGCCCTCGGTCCAGGCCCCTCTCCTGCAGCCGCCTCCTGCCTCCTCCCGCCCCCTCACCCTGCACTCAGGGCTCTGGGTCAGGCCCTGTCTGTGTTGCTCACCTCCGTACCACCAGCTCCTGGCACAGGACTTGGCACACGGCACCTGTCAGCGGTTGATTACCTCTCGGTTGATAAGGGACATGAAGCCCATGTTTCACGTTCTCCATGACTGCCGCCTGCAGAGAACGCTGCCAAGGCCTTTGGGTGGTGAAAGGCTGGAGCTACATCAGCGCGTGGACCCCACCGACCCTGAGACCTCAGCCAGCAGGTCACCCAAGGCTCCTAGTAACCCAGGCCGCTCCACTCCTGGACCTCCCAGCAGGCGTGGTCAGCCAGCACATGCTCGGCATGTGCAAGATCCGCCCGTTCAGAAACAAGACAGAACATGCATCTGCCAAACCTCGGGCAGGAGAGGAACATAGCCAGAATTCCCAGGTGAATGGTCCATCTGCCCGCCAACAGGAGGAATTCGCTTTGGAAGTGACTAATCCTCTGACCAAGGGTATTTCTGGCCCCAGCAGGTGGCCAGGGGGGTGGAGTGTGGGGCCTGATGCCAAGAAGGGCCACCATCCAAACACGAGAGACCCTGGGCCCCAGATCCAGTGGACTGTTCCTATGCATTCACTCTCAAAGGCCTCAAAAAAATGGAAAGAGAGCTCAATTCAGACTGACTCATGGAAGCAGAGCCAGGAAGTGGCCACGTGAATGGAGAAATCATTCTGCTTCAGCTGTTTATGCACTGATGCTTCTCTTCATTCTCCAGAGATGTGAAGGGAATTCATTAGCGACCCTGCACATTGTCTCTGGCTGGCGGCCCTGTCCACACCGTTGGCAAGATGTCCCGGGATACGCTGGCTCGCCTGTTTGTATTTTTACTCTGCCAATAAGAGCCCACAGGGCCTGCCGCCCTCTGGACACCCGAGCCCATCCATGACATCAGCCCCGGCTCCCCTTCCATCCTGCATCTGTAAGTTGGTTCCATCCAATTGCTTCTCCTTGAGACTTCAAGATACACGAGACCATGACCTGAGTGCAAAGCCAGGCCCTGTGCATCACTGTCCAGGTGCCCTTAGGCGAAACCTCTCTACCTCTAAGCTTCAGGCTGAGGAGTTAAATGGGACTCGGCGGCCTCCTGGGCTTGCTCTGGGCTTAACCACAAGCGTTTAGTGAGCCTGCTCTGTACCTAAGGTTCCCCTGGTGGCTTAGACAGTTACGAATCCACCTGCAATGCAGAGACCCGGGTTCAATCCCTGGGTCAGAAAGATCCCCTGGAGAAGGGAAAGGCTACCCACTCCAGTATTCTGGCCTGGAGAATTCCATGTACAGAGTAGCCTGGCAGGCAACAGTCCACTGGGTCACAGAGAGTCAGAAATGGCTGAGCGGCTTTCACACCCTCTGTACTGGGCACCCTGCTAAGTGCTTTGCATGTTTTCTGTCCTTTATTTTTTTTTTTTTAAGACTTCTTTTTTTTTTTTTTTAATGTGGACCATTTTTAAAGTCTTTACTGAGTTTGTTACAATATCATTTCTGTGTTGTGTTTTGGATTTTTGGCCACAGGATTGTGGAATCTTAGCTCCCTGACCAGATATCGGACCCACAGCCCCTACATTGGAAGGCAGAGTCTTAACCACTGGGCTGCCAGGGAAGTCCCGTGAATTCTCCCTTAATGTGCAAACAGACCTAAGATGCAGGTAGAGATCCTTCTCTTTTGCCAGTGAAGAGGCTGGGGGCAGGGACTGCATCCATTTCATTCTCCCGTGTGTCCCCAGCGCCTGGAAGGGGGCTAGGAACAGAGGAGAGGACACTAATGTGCACGTGGGGGGCCCGGGACCCAGTCTGATGGCTCAGATGCCTTTTAGGACTGTGGACGTGACCGCACAGTGCTTGTTGTTACTGTCCAGTCGCTCAGTCATGTCCGACTCTTTACAACCCCGTGGCCTGCAGCATGCCAGGCCTCCCTGTCCCTCACCAACTCTGGAGCTTACTCAAACTCATGTCCATTGTGCCAGTGTTGCCATCCAACGATCTCATTCTCTGTCTTCCCCTTCTCCTCCCACCTTTAATCTTTCCCAGCATCAGGGTCTTTTCCAGTGAGTCAGTTCTTCGAATCAGGTGGCCAAAGTATTGGAGTTTCAGCTTCAGCATCTGTCCTTCCAATGAATATTCAGAGTTGATTTCCTTGAGGATTGACTGGTTTGATCTCCTTGCTGTCCAAGGGATTCTCAAGAGTCTTCTCCAAACCACAGTTCAAAAGCATCCGTTCTTCGGTGCTCATTTTATCCCACAAACATCAGAAATTAAGGACTCCTAGACTCAGGGTTCCAACAGACAATTTGGAATCATCTGATTGAGACCCCTACACATATAGGATCCCCTTGACCTCATCCATCAGAAGTCTCTGCTAGAATCTGCTTACTTGCTGCCAGTGGGCCCCACTCAGAATCTGTCCGGCTGCTGTGTTCACGTATTTCCCGGGAGGCCACTGGCACTGCAATAGAGCCCCGAGAGCCTCAGTGCCGGGTGTCCACCTGGCCCCAGGCCTGCTCGCAGACTTTTCAGAAGCAAGATTTTACCCATTTTGAACCCGGAGCTGATCAGAGCCCCTATTAAGCACATTCACACGAGACAGCGTTGGGAACTGCCGCTGATTCTTTTCGGTCCACCAGTAATTGTCGATTTCCTGCAAATGGAACAGATGTCCATGCTCTCTGTCCGAGCTCCTGGGAAGCAGATTATCTGCCAGAGCTTCTGTCTGCAGGCAGAGGGAGGGGCGGCCTCCAGGAATTATTTTCCCGGCCATGGTGAGCCCTGGTGCCCACCCCAGCCTCATGAACACGTCCCCACCCCAGGGACCTCTCTCGGTTTCCCTCCTTCCTGAGCCTCCCCCTCACTGAGAATTTTGTATAAGGGAGTCCTTGCATGAGTCTGGTTGATAATAACTGAAGAATCCAGACCCTCTGCAGCGAAGGAGCAGCCCTCTGGAGGTTTGGGGATCCCATCAGGGGAAGGAAGCACCTCTGTCTCCTCAATTTACATAGTACTGGGCTATCTCAGTTCACAGCGTTCTGTAATGGAAACCGTTAGGGTTTTTTTTTTCCCTTGAATCTAAGATGTCAGTGACTAGCAAGCCTGCTCAGCCAATATCCCCAAAATGGTTGTCTTTTAGAAAATCGCCAGGCCTGTTTTGTAGAAAGAAGGTTAGAACCTGTGGGTGGTGTATTCCCCACAGTTCAGATTTGAATGACAGAGGTTGAGTTTGGGGGTCCCCCCGTCCCTGCCACCCCAGCATAAATGTCCCTGTGTGAACTCTGACTTTTCAGGTCTCTAGGATGTTCTTCTTTCTTCTTTTTTTCTTCCATCTTTGGTTCACTGGTACTCAGACCTGCATTTATTTATTTATGCAAAACCCATCTCCTGAATCTGCAGGCCTTCTCAGGAAACATGGATAAATGTGAAAGGTCAGGACCAAAAGCAAAGCGCAGATGTGAAGAGGAGACGCAAGCCAGCCGAGAAGCTCTGATGCAGGAGAGTGGGCCCTGCAGGCAGGCCTAGACCGAACCCCAGCTCTGCCACCGACTGAGCACACGGCCGTAGTGCCTGCCTCAGTCTCCTCGCCTGTGAAATGGGTATAGTAGTACCTTCTTCAGCTCATGATTGAAAGAACTGAATAGGGCAATATATGCAAAGCACTTAGCAAACCGGCCGGCGAGCCGCGGGCGCTCAGTAAGTGCTGTCTTTGTCCCCGTTACTGCTGTGGGTGCACTTCCTCCTGTTCTTGCCCAGCTGCGTAACAGAGCTGCGGCTCCAGCTGCTCACTTCCCAGCCGTCAGAGCAAAAGCAGAAAGCGTCGATCCTGTTTCTCACTTCCATAAGGGGACGTGGAGATGCCAGCTCTGCTGGTGCTAAGACCTTCCTTTTCAACCTGCCTCACTCTGTCTGAGAGTTTCATGCTCTCCTTTGAGGAGCTAAGTGCTCAGGTTCAGGCTTAATTAGCCATCAGAGCCTCAAACAGCTCTGCCTTCTGCACGCTGGAAAGGTTTACAGACCCAGAACCGTGAAGACTACACTGTGGCTGGGAATGACCTCTCCAGGGTGCTGCCTAATTGTCAGGAGGGCAGTAGCGGGAGTGTCTGCAGAAACTCAGACAGGGAGACGAGGATTTCTCCAGCTTTGAGCACCTGGGTATTTGAAAGAATGTTAATTAGGCGACAAGTCTTAAGGCAGACTCCCATTGGGGTAATTTTACATTTAGTAATTTAGCAGTTGCTTGGGATAGAGGCTTCAGGGGGCTGTTGTTGAACGTGGCTCACAGCTTAGCAAGCAAGGGACTCAGTTTATTTGCTCAGTTGTGTCCGACTCTTCGCAACCCCATGACTGCAGCATGCCAGGCCTCCCTGTCCATCACCAGCTCCCGGAGTCTACCCAAACCCATGTCCATTGAGTCAGTGATGCCATCCAACCATCTCATCCTCTGTTGTCCCCTTCTTCTCCCACCTTGAATCTTTCCCAGCATCAGGGTCTTTTCAAAAGAGTCAGCTCTTTGCATCAGGTGGCCAAAGTATTGGAGTTTCAGCTTCAGCATGAGTCCTTCCAATGAATATTCAGGACTGAGTTCCTTTAGGATGGCCTGGTTGGATCTCCCTGCAGTTCAAGGGACTCTCAAGAGTCTTCTCCAACCTTGGCCCAGCCTTAGATACCCCATAAGAGGGCTTGTGCGGTTTTTTGTTTGTTTTTTTAATATGTATTTATTTGGCTGCACTGGGTCTTAGTTGCATCGTGTGAGATCTAGTTCCCTGACCAGAGATCGACCCTAAGCCCCCTGCATTGGGAGCTCAGAGTCTTAGCCGCTGGACCACAAGGGAAGTCCTGTGAGGGCTTGTTGAACCACACTGAATGAAGCCAGCTGCCTGAGTCACCATTCCTGCCAGGTCCTTCCCATGAAGTGTCTCTTTGATGGTCCCAGCCACCCTGGGTGGGCCCAGGCCCTGTGACCCATGGCCTGGTCCTCTCCACTGCCCCAGGGGGGCCTTGGACCTGTCTCTTTAATGGTGCAACGGAGTATTCACCCAGCTTGTGCAGGCTGCACAGCCAGTGAAAGGCAGGGTCAGGGCCGGAGCCGCCTTCTCGGGGCTCGTCTCGGGGGCCCTGGGGCGCAGCGGGTGCTCCGGGGTGTGGGCAGCCCCACGCGTGCAGGTGGCTTTCCAGGAAGGTCCTGGCAGAGTGTCCCGGGACACCTGCAGCGTCTGTGGTTGCCACAGCGCCGCCTGGCGGTGACTCGTGGGGCACGCCCCTCTCGAGCCCAGCGGAGAGCGGGCTTCCAGCAGGCAACGGCCGGGGAGGGTCGGCCAGCGGCCTCCCTTGAGGGCTTGTGCGGAACTGAGTCCCTGCTCCCGCTTTCTGAGAGGTTTCCATGTCAGCTAGCCACATCCTCCTGTATTAGACATCAGACATACAAGAGGGGCGGGGGTAGGGGGTAGTTCCCAGTAGGTAGGACTCCACGCTTTCACTGCTGGAGGCCTGGGTTTGATCCCTGGTCAAGGAACTAAGACCCCACAAGCTGCAAGGTGTGGCCAAAAAAAAAAGGTGGGGGGGGATACAGAGAGGGGGAGGGTCTAGTGCTTACTGAGCACCTGCTGGGAAAGGGGTTTCCTGACATCATCTCTTGGAGTCTTCCCAACAGCCCTGCAGGTTAGCGATTCTCCAGCCCTTTCTAGATGAGATGGACAGGTGTGGCCTGGCCCGGCTCCCGTGGCCCCGTCGGACCCCTGGTCATGTCATCAGAGCAGAAGGTCTGCCCTCCTGAGCATCACTGGGCTTTCCTGGCAGCAGCTACACAACGTGTGCTGTCATTTCAGTGAACTTTTTCCCCTCCCCAGATGAAAATCAGGAGGAAGTGTTCTGAAAAAGAGCTTCTCTTAAGAAAAGAATGAAAAATCAAATCCCATTAGTCCATTAGTGATGTCTCTTTGTCTTTAATGACCAAAGCCTATACAAGATCAGGTTCCTGTGGCACTTTCTGTAAAAGATGGAAGGGAACCCAGACGGGGTTGTTTTTGAGAATTCCACAGCATCGCAGAAGTCCCTGGGAGGCCCCGGCCTTGGACAGACCCATGTGGAGAAAGTCATTGGCAGAGAAGAGGAAGCGCAATGACCAAGTGTATGATATGCCTCCAGTTTCCCCACCGGAAACTTGAACTCAGGCCCGTAGACACGCGTGCATGCTCACAGGGTCATTGAAAGAGGCGGGCTGCTGCCAGAACTGGGCCCACTCTGGGATCTGAGGTTGTGCAGCTTGGCAGGGCTGTTCATGCAAGGATATGGCAGCGTTGGTCATAAAGACATTACTGCCAGCAGCTTTATCAGTGATCTCTGCCCTGACTGTTCCTGACCAGCAATCACTGTGCCATCTGCTTCAGAAATGGAATAAAGAGTTATAAAGCTTGGGAGTGGGTAAGAGGAAGCAGCCATGGGGAAATGTTATTTTGAACCCAGATCTAGGCACTTTAACTAAATGACCCAGTGGAAATATGACCACTGCTGTCAGAACAGGAACCTGGCGTTGGGGTCCAGGGAACCTCAGAAGTGTAGCGGACTCAGGCTTGCTAAACTATAAACAATGCTGTGGACACGAGCTTGTAAGCACTAGCAGAATGGTAATGACCACTGTGGGTTCACAGCCAGGTTCTCCCAGCCACAGGCATTGTCACACAGGTCCTCAATCCAAACTGCACAGATTCCTCTGAAAGCAGCTTTAAAGATGAGGTCTTGTTCCATAAAATTGATAAAAACACGTGGAAAAAAAACAAAAAACACCATATGGGAAAAGTGCGAAAAAGCAAACATCAAAATTATATCCTTAATTTAGTAGAATGGCCTGAAGGAGTGCCCCCCTCAAAAAATAAGCATGCTTACAATCACCAAAGACGTAAGTTAAAACATTGAAGGATAAGTGGAAAGAGTAAGACGTTGGGAAAAAAAAAAAGTACAGGGAGATTTTAAAATGAAACCAATGGAACTTTAGAAATGAAAAAAAAAATAGTCATTGAAGTTAAAACTTTGGTGGAAAAGTTAAGCAGATTAGACAAAGCGAAAGAGAAATCTTTCCCAAAGGGAAGATCTTTGGGTCACATGTTAGATATGTTAAGGTCAGAAGCACCATGGGTCCTGAATGGCTCACGTTTCAACACTCTGGCAGTTAGAAGTGCTTTACAGAGGAGAGGATCTCTCTGATAATGAACATGCCCAGGGGGCTCCCTCGGACTTGAGATGCACCATTCTAATTTCCCTACAGGAGCCCCAGAGAAGGAAATGGCAACCCACTCCAGTGTTTTTGCCTGGGGAATTTCATGGACCTAGGAGCCAGGTGGGCTCCTCTGGGATTGCCGTGGGATTGCCAAAAGTGGGACATGACTGAGTGACCAGCACTTACTTACACTTGAAGAGGGAAATAATGAATTGGAAGATTGGTTTGAAGAAATTACTCACAATGCATTGTGGAGAGATAAAGAGATAGAGGATAGGAAAGAGAAGTTAATGTTCAACAGTTGCCTAATTCCAACTCCAAAAAGGAGAGAATAGGAAAGAGATACAATTTATTGACTGAGATTGACTGACAGACATGATTCCTAAGGTTCAGGGAACATGAGTCTTGAGCAGAATAAATATGTTACACCTACACAGATCATAGTGAACTCCAGAGATAAAAAGGAATTATTTAATTACTTTTAAAATGAATTTTTTAAAATAATACTTACAAAGAAACCTCAGCTAGACCAATGAGACTTCTCAAAACAATAGAAACCAGAAAAGAAAAAAAAAACTGTCAATCTAAAATTGTATATCCATCCAGCTAAGCTATCATTTGAGGTGGAAGCTGAAAGATATTTTCAAAGACTGAGCAAGTTTACCTCGAAGAGACCCTTGCTGCAGTAGCTGCTCAAGGAACTCTGCTTCAAAAAACAGTGAATATTACTGTGATAATATAGACAGAACATCTAGCATGGTTCCCGGAATCCAAGACCATGCTTGTAACCACTGCCTTTATCATAATTGCATAAAACCCTCCAGACCCCACTCTGCAGCTCTGACCACTGGCCCCTGGACCTGGTTGCTTGATCTTGCACCTGATCAAATCAATGCTTGAACACCCCACCTTGATCTTGCCTAAAGGATTCTGCCTTGGCCTATTTTCCAGATCTCTAGGTGGATCCTGCCTTCATTCAGGGTCCCAAAACCACACCCCTGAAAACAGGCACTTGCTGACAGCCTGCCTGGGCCACTGGTGCTGACCGGGGCATCATCCCCACCCTGGGTTCCTCCCACCCCTCTTCTCACCAGGTGAGAATTCAAAGAAACATCCAGCTAGTACTGGTATCACCAGGGATTTTTAGCCCATTGCTTATTGCGCATGAGCTATCAGTACTTTGCAGTGTTTCAGATTTATTGTGTATATCTGTGGTAGATTGCAAAAAGAAAAAAAAAGGCCCTACTTCTCCACACCTCCCTGTTTTCACATCTTTTTCAATATGACCTTGAAGCTCTTCCCATCAAGAAGTGCAGTCAGTTTCTCCACCTTTTGAATCTGGGCTGCCTTGTGAATTGCATTTGCTGAAAAAAAAAGTAAGTAAAGAAAATGACATCATTTCAAACTTAAGCTTCGGAAGGCCTTGCACATGAATTTCACCCTTGCCTTAAGAACAAGTCAAGGCTAGCCCACTGGAGGATGGAAGACATGTGAGGCAAAGCCACGTAATCTTAGCCAGCCCCCAGCCTACCTACCAGCTGGTCATAGACATGTGACTGAACCCAGTGGGATCGAGCATGCCAGGATAATCTCAGCAGAACTGCATAGCCCATTGGTAGGCTCATGAGACATAACAGATGGTTACTTCACGTCACTGAGTCTGGGGATTATTTGTTACACAGCAGTAGCTAACCAATAGAATATATAAGACATTTTATTTATGTATATGCATATAGATAATGAAACTGCTGGTTTTATACTGGCTCACAGCCTGAAGCTGACCAGCAGCTGTATTTCTAAGTTATGTGATCTTGCTCAGTTTAACCTTTCTGATGGGGAATTGAGTGCACACACCAGGGTGTGGACTGACCGCCAGAACTCCCCACCAAAAACCACCATGTGTCACGCTTCATGCAGACCCCTCTTTCTTTGCGTGACCGTTCCACCCACTTGGTTTGGCAGGAGTTCCCAAGATTAGCAAAGTGAAGGCCATGTGCCTTCCAAAGGCAAGGTGCCCACGTCAGCGTATTAGTCTTCTAGCAAACTCCAGCCTGCTAGTGTGTGTCTTGAATCAACTGAATTGGAACTGTTTATCTTGGCAAGTTGTGTTGTTGTTTTTAATATTCAGTTTTAGAAGATGTCACAGTTATCAGAAGACACGTGTTTTGGTTCAGGATTAGGGAAGTAGGGAAGGAGAGTAGAGTAGGAGAGAAAATGTAGGGATAACTGAATTCCACTCTGCCCCTTATTGTGTGACTTTGGGCAAATTACTTAGTGTCTCTGAGGCAAGTTTTTCCCATCATAAAATGGGAGTAGCCTGTTTACCTCCTAGGATTGTTATGAGAAGAAAATGAAACAATATATGTATAAAGCATTTAGCCTAGGTAAGCTGTGCCGATGATGATAAAGAAAAGAAGGGGGGTTAAGAAACAGAATACCAGAACTGTGTTTAAAAAGAAAACAAAGGAAAAACCCTTGCAGCAAGATCTCTCTCCCCAGTTTCTCTCCCAGCTCTTATGAAGTTAGACCAGCATTACTGCCTGTGATAGGTAAAGGATAAAACCAAGGCAAAAGAGTTCCTTATTCAGCTCAGATACACTTAAACATCCTGACCCTTGAATTCCTAAACTCTCACTTAGCTGAAAACTGCATCTGGGCTGTCACTAGATACCAGTTGAAATGCAAAGCAATCAACTGGCTCTTTCATCTCCAGGATAGCAGACATCGCCTTTGATGTGATTTTTTTCCCTTCTATGGAATCGCATCTCCCAGTTGCTTTGTCTGCAGCCAGACCCCACTTTAGCCTCCCCTGGAGAGGTGGGTGGACAGCGACGAGAGGTCAGGCATGCAGATTAATTTTTCAGGCCCCCGGATGCTAGTAACAGCCTTACCACTTTGCCGAATGGCAGAGACGGGAATCAAAAGGGAGAGATGAAGGCTTACTCCTTCCGTAAAGAAATCATCCCAAATCCCTATAATCCACCCAAACAGGCTCCCTTAAACGACTCTTTCTAGTGTGAACCTCATTCCACTGAAGGGTTGGGAGGAGGGGGACGGCCAAAGCTCGCCTTCATCTCCCTTCTGTCCGGCTCCTGGCTGCCCTGCCTCTCCCCTTGGCCGCCTCTGTGGGTTTATCGTGCGTGTACGTGTGTCTTTGGCATGGATTCCATTTGTGTTAGATGCGGTTCACAGCATTTTCTTCAAGGTCTGTTTTCTGGACCCGCCATCAGGAGATAACTTGCTCCTTCATTTCCCACCTTATCGCTCCGTGCAGACACGACCCCCTGCCAGGAGGAAGAACATCCTTCTTTGCTCCTCAAACTGTGGTCTTTGCAGCCCGGGAGGATCTCACTGCTGACAGTGTGCCAGGCCTGTGGGAGCGTGCGATGTGGCCTCTCCTGCCATGCGGTGAGATTTCTGTGTAGGTCCTAGAGGAGCCTGCTTGGAGAGACCGCGGGCACCGCCAGGGCCTGCCTCGCTTTCCGAAAGCACGCGGCGTGGGAGGGCGGGATGTCAGAGATGAGGCTGGGAGTGGCTGTTCCCAGGGACGCAGGGTCCCTCCTCTGTACAAAAAGGATTCTCTGTGGGACTCTACTTGGAACATTTTAAGAGTGTTTAGTTTGACAGAAACTCAATTTATCAGCAGCCTCAGATATGCAGATGCTGCCACTCTAATGGCAGAAAGTGAAGGGGAACTGGAGAGAGGTTCATGACGGTGAAAGAGGAGAGTGAAAAAGCTGGCTTAAAATTCAGCATTCAGAAAACTAAGATCGTGGCATGTGGTCTCATCACTCCATGGCAAACAGAAGGGGAGAAAGTGGAAGCAATAACAGGTTTTATTTTCTTGGGCCTCAAAATCACTGCGGATGGTGACTGCAGTCATGAAATTGAAAGACGCTCCTTGGAAGAAAGGCTATGAGAAACCTAGACAGCATATTAAAAAGCAGAGATATCACTTTGCCGACAAAGGTCCATATAGTCAAAGCTATGGTTTTTCCATTAGCCATGTAGAGATGTGAGAGTTGGACCTTAAAGAAGGTTGAGTGCCAAAGAATTGATCTTTCAAATTGTGGTGCTGGAGAAGACTCATGGGAGTCCCTTGGACAGCCAGGAGATCAAACCAGTCAATCCTAGAGGAAATCAACCCTGAATATTCATTGGAAGGACTGATGCTGATGCTAAAGCTCCAGTTCTTTGGCCACCTGATGCAAAGAACTGACTCACTGGAAAAGACCCTGATGCTGGGAAAGATTGAAGGCAGGATGAGAAGCGGGTGACAGAGGATGAGACGGTTGGATGGCATCACCGACTTGATGGACATGAGTTTGAGCAAACTCCGGGAGATGATGAAGGACAAGGAGGTCTGGCGTGCCGCAGTCCACGGGGTCACAAAGGGTCAGACACAACTTGGTGACCGAACAACAACACAGAGGATTTTAAAGACCAAGGCTCTAGAGTAGAAGGATACTTGCTGTTGTGAAGAACTAGCCATTCTCAGCTCTTGGGGGTTTTTTGTGGTTTGTTTTGTTTTGTTTGAAAAGCTAAGACAATCTCCAGACTGCCAGGAGCATCAGGTGGTAGAAGTGTCATATCAGGAATCTGGTATGATAAGAGCAGTTGACAAGATAGAAGCTGATTTATCTAAATCCTGAGTGATAAAAAGCAAGATAATTGCACAACAGTGTGGCTCCTCTTAATGCTACCAAACTGTACTCTGAAAAAATGGTTAAGGAACTCCCCTGGAGGACCAGTGCGTAAGACTTAGCCTTCCAGTGCAGGGGTTAGGATCCCTGCTCGGAAAACTAAGATCCCACAAGCCTCACAGCTAAAAAATAAAAATAAAAAAGCAGAAGCAATATTGTAACATTCAGTAAAGAGTTTTTTAAAAGATCCACATCAAAATTTTTTTTAAATGGTTAAGATGAAAACTCTTTATGTTACGAGTATTTTACCATAATTTTTTTTTTTTAATTTTGGGACTTTCCTGGCAGTCTAGTGGTTAGGACTCTGTGCTTTCCCTGCCAGGGGTGTGGGTTCCATCCTTGGTTGGGTAACTGAGATCCCACAAGCTGAGTGGTGGGGCCAAAAAAAAAAAATGTTTTTAAGTAAATGAGGGAGTGTTTAACCGTAGTGTACAGCTGCTTCCCTCCGGAGGCTTCGTCCTCGAACCACATGCCTGGCATCACCACCCCCCACCACTGACTCTTCAGATGGTACCTGCAGTTAGCAGCCGGCTAGAAGCAGGCACTGTACTGTAATGGCGAAGCCATCCCCGAAAACAGTGCCTCCTGCCCACCGTTTCTGCCTCGTTGCCAACTTGATTGTGTGCATGGGGAAAACAGTGCCGGGCATGTGCCAGGCACCACCCTGAGCATATAACAACCTCACTCCAGCCCTGGGAAGTCAGTATTATTGTATTATCTCCATTTTACACGGAAGCTAAGGCTCCGAGTTACTAAATAACTGACTTCAATTCACGCAAAACCGGCATTTGAAGATTTCTTTTGTGCTCAAGGTCAAGCAACTTCTCCCAGACTGGCAATTCCCAGCCTTCTGCACCTCTGGGCCCTTTCTGCTGGCAAAGGTTTCCCAGCCCTGCGTGGGGCACTTGTCACTCTTTCAGTGTCTCCTGGTGGAGAAAGTATGTAATGACAAAAAACTACCTGAATCCAGAAATTCTGAGTTGCAGCAGCCATCTGATACAGTCTTCGAGTCCTGCCCCTGCCGTGTGAGACAGGCGGCGTTGAGTCAGCCATCAGTGGTTTGCAGTTGTGCAGGCCCTCAAATCCGCTCCGATCTTTGCCCCCGGAGCTGGGGCCCCTTGAGCTGCACCACGAAGCCCCTGAAGGGTCTGAGACCCCGAGCCTTCCTGTCATGTAGGCCAAGCCCAAGGGACTGTGAACATGGCTGAGGCCAGCTGCTTCTTGGGAGGGCCGCCACGAGCCTCTGGCCACGCTGCCGGAAGCCGGGAGGAGCCAGGTAGGGTCGGCTCGGTCAGGGCAGGGTCAGGCGGGCCACTCCGCTGCAGCAGAGCCCGGGAACCAGCCGTTAAAGGGCCGGGTGCGTGCCGGGCTGCTCGGTCACTTCAGTCGTGTCCGACTCTGTGCGACCCTGTGATTGTAGCCCGCCAGGCTCCTCCGTCCATGGGATTCTCCAGGCAAGAACACTGGACTGGGTTGCCGTGCCCTCCTCTGGGGGACCTTCCCACCCCAGGGATGGAATTCGTGTCTCCTGTATTGCAGGGGCATTCTTTACTGACTGAGCCATCAGAAAATCCCAGAAGGCTGAGAGCAGTGGTTAAATACTCTTACATTTACTTTCAGCAGAATCCGCACTTGCTCTTCATTATCCAGTCTACAGAGATCCTCTCAGAAGAAGTTGTACCAGGAAGAAAATTTAAAAAAAAAAAAAAAACTTTTTGCGTGTATTCTCATCGCAAAGGGTTCACACTGCCGAGTCATGGCTTTCTTTCATTCATCCCACAAGTACTTACTGAGCACAGCACCTCTGCCAGGTGATTTCCTGTTGTTGCTCAGTCGTGTCCGACTCTTCGTGACCCCAAGGACTGCAGCATGCCAGGCTTCCTTGTCCTTCACCATCTCCCAGAGTTTGCTCAAACTCATGTCCATTGAGTCAGTGATGCCATCCAACCATCTCATCCTCTGTTGTCCCCTTCTCCTCCCACCTTCAGTCTTTCCCAGCCTCGGGGTCTTTTCCAATGAGTTGGCTCTTCATATCAGGTGGCCAGACTATTGGAACTTTAGCTTCAGCATCACTCTTTCCAATGAATATTCAGGACTGATCTCCTTTAGGATGGACTGGTTGGATCTCCTTGCAGTCCAAGGGACTCTCAAGAGTCTTCTCCAACACTCCAGTTCAAAAGCATCAATTCTTCAGCACTCAGCCTTCTTTATGGTCCAACTCTGACATCCATATATGACCACTGAAAAAGCCATAGCTTTGACTATACAGACCTCCCTGGGGAACATGAGAAAGAACAGTCTTAGCCCTCGGGGAGCTCCCATGTAGTGGCAGACAGATTACAAAAGAAATTTTAAAAGACAACTAGGTCATACGTCAGATGGTCTCAAGTGCTGTGGAGAAAAGAAAATCAGAGAAGAGAGATGGGACTCCTGGTCGGGGTGGGAGGTCACATCCTCCTCCCTTTGGAGGGTGACAGTGAGGCAGAGAGGTGCCGGGGGGAGGCATGTGGAAGTCAGTGGGAAGGGCATCGGGGGGGGTCAGCGAGGGAAAGGCCTGGCATGTTCTGGAACAGTAAGGCCAGTCTGGCTGGAGGAGGGGACGCGTGGGAGAGGTCTTGGCAGGCTTCAGGAGCTGCTGAAGATGACTTACCCCGGGAGAGATGGGCCCCATGGGACGGCTCATGTTGAGCATGAGAGTGAAATGATCTGACTCTCCCTGCAGTGTAATGTACATATTACATAATCCCCCCATCTTCAGTGTACAGGTCAGTGATTTTCAGCAAACGTACAGTCGTCCGAACCATCGCACGACTCAGTTGTCAAAGATTTCCATCACCCCCAGAAGGTACCTACCTCATGCCTATGACTTGACTTTTAAAGCTCACTTTGGCTCCTGTGTTAAGAATAAAAATAGGAGATAGAAGCAAAGACAGTTTGGAAAAGTAATGTTTCTCCTAGCACACGTGAGTGACAAAAAGCACCGAAAGTGGAGAGGTGAACACAGGACTGATGAGGACTTCCCTGGTGCTTCAGCAGCCAAGACCCGTCTGAGGGTCTTACCATCCCTCACTCCCAATGCAGGGGGCCTGGGTTCAATCCCTGCTCAGGGGACTAGATCCCACCTGCCCCAACGAAAGATCCCGAGTGCCGCAACAAAGGTTAAAGATCCCATGTGCATCAACTCTGATCCAGTGCAGCCAAATAAATAAATACATAACTAAAAAAGTAAAAAAAAAAAAAAAAAGGACTGATAGAGCATTTCTTTTCCACTGTGGGAGGGATGGAGCTGCCTTAATTCCAAAGTCCTAACAGGGTGATAGGCCTCCACCTTCAGCAGTAAAAGCATTGTATTGAAAACATACACAAGATTGCTTAAAAAATGAGAAATCCAAGCCTAAAAGCTGGACATGCCTGTGTCCTCTACTTGAAGGTGACCAATGTTTGTTGGACTGTTTATAAAGCTATGGGACTACCTTCACACCTTAACAATTCACAGGAAGAAAAGTTGATGGTAGCCATTGGAATAAATCCCACATGTTTCTGAAAACATTCTTGGTCCCTGCACTTAAAAGGTGGTAAGGTGGTCTTATATCCGTTATTATTATTAAAATGTTAAATCCCAGTTTCTTTTTTACAACATTTATTTAGCTGTGCTGGGTCTTAGTTGCGGCATGTGGGATTTAGTCCCCTGACCGGGGAGTGAACCCAGCCACCCTGCATTGGGAATACGGAGGCTTAGCCACTGGACGCCGAGGGAACTCCGCCGTGACATGAAGAACCACCTGTACCCATGGAAGGGACCTTCTTGACTCTAAAAGTGGTACCTGAATGAGGATGTTCTGTGTCTTACCTGGAAGACCGAAATTTTCTGGTGTTTAAGTTTTGGACCAAATAATGAATTTTGACACTTTTTTTTCCCGGCCTCTAATTCAGCACCCAGTTTTCTTATCTCAGACTTCCCCTCCTGGACCATATCATCCTGGGAACAGGACACAGGAGTCTCCCTTGGGTGGGTCTAACATGATTCTTGCTAACTTTTCTTAGCTAACACCTGTGTGTTACCAGGAGTCTGCTTCATGGCTTATCTCCAGGTTTGCCTTTTGCTCTAGATAACAAATCATGTTTCAAAACATAAGGAGAGCACCTCTGAGTGTGTAACCATCAGAAGGGGAGGAGGTCTCGTTAAGGCAGTTTTCAACCAGGCTTCAGTTCAGTTCAGTCACTCAGTCGTGTCAGACTCTTCCCAGTTCCGTGAACCGCAGCACGCCAGGCTCCTTGTCCATCACCAACTCCCAGAGTTTACTCAAACTCATGTCCATCGAGTTGGTGATGCCATCCAACCACCTCATCCTCTGTTGTCCCCTTCTTATCTCGCTTTCAATCTTTCCCAGCATCGGGGTCTTTTCAAATGAGTCAGCTCTTTGCATCAGGTAGCCAAAGTATTGGGAGTTTCAGCTTCAACATCAGTCCTTCCAATGAACATTCAAGACTGATCTCCTTTAGGATGAACTGGTTAGATCTCCTTGCAGTCCAGGGGACTCTCCAGAGTCTTCTCCAACACCACGGTTCAAAAGCATCAATTCTTCAGTCCAACTCTCACATCCATACATGACCACTAAAAAAACCATAGCCTTGACTACACGGACCTTTGTTGGCAAAGTAATGTCTCTGCTTTTTAATATGCTATCCAGGTTTGTCATAACTGTTCTTCCAAGGAGTATGCATCTTTTTGTTTCATGGCTGCAATCACCATCTGCAGTGATTTTGGAGCCCAAAAAAATAAAGTCTGTCACTCTTTCCACTCTTTCTCCATCTATTTGCCATGAAGTGATGGGACTGGATGCCATGATCTTAGTTTTCTGAATGCTGAGCTTTAAGCCAATTTTTTCACTCTCCTCTTTCACTTTCATCAAGAGGCTCTTTAGTTCCTCTTCAATTTCTGCCATAAGGGTGGAGTCATCTGCATATCTGAGGTTACTGATATTTCTCCCTGCAGTCGTGATTCCAGCTTGTGCTTCATCCAGCCCAGTGTTTCTCATGATGTACTCTGCATGTAAGTTAAATAAGCAGGGTGACAATATACAGCCTTGACGTACTCCTTTTCCTATTTGGAACCAGTCTGTTGTTCCATGTCTGGTTCTAGCTGTTGCTCCTTGACCTGCATACAGGTTTCTCAGGAGGCCCATCAAGTGGTCTGGTATTCCCATCTCTTACAGAACTTTCCACAGTTTATTGTGATCCACACAGTCAAAGGCTTTTGCATAGTCAATAAAGCAGAAATAGATGTGTTTCTGGAACTCTCTTGGTAAGAGAAACCCCAGTAAGACGGTAGGCACTGAGAGAGGATGTCAGAGGGCAGACAAGACTGAAACCACAGTCACAGACAACTACCAATCTGATCACAGGACCACAGTCATGTCTAACTCAATGAAACTATGCCATGCCGTGTGGGTCCACCCAAGACAGTCGGGTCATGGTGGAGAGGTCTGACAGAATGTGGTCCACTGGAGAAGGGAATGGCAAACCACTTAAGTATTCTTGCTTTGAGAACCCCATGACAGTGTGAAAAGGCAAAATGATAGGACACTGAAAGAGGAACTCCCCAGGTTGGTAGGTGCCCAATATGCTACTGGATATCAGTGGAGAAGTAACTCCAGAAAGAATGAAGGGATGGAGCCAAAGCAAAAACAACACCCAGTTGGGGATATGACTGGTGATAGAAGTAAGGTCTGATGCTGTAAAGAGCAATATTGCATAGGAACCTGGAATGTTAGGTCCATGAATCAACACAAATTGGAAGTGATCAAATAGGAGATGGCAAGAGTAAACATCGACATTTTAGGAATCAGGAAACTAAGATGGTCTGGAATGGGTGAATTTAACTCAGATGACCATTATCTCTACTACTGTGGGCAAGAATCCCTTAGAAGAAATGGAGTAGCCATCATAGTCAACAAAAAAGTCGAAAATACAGTACTTGGATGCAATCTCAAAAACAACAGAATGATCTCTGTTCATTTCCAAGGCAAACCATTCAATATCACGGTAATCCAAGTCTATGCCCCGACCAGTAACACTGAAGAAGCTGAAGTTGAACAGTTCTATGAAGACCTACAAGACCTTCTAGAACTAACACCCAAAAAAGATGTCCTTTTCACTATAGGGGACTGGAATGCAAAAGTAGGAAGTCAAGAAATACGTTGAGTAACAGGCAAATTTGGCCTTGGAGCACAGAATAAAGCAGGGCAAAGGCTGATAGAGTTTTGCCAAGAGGACGCACTGGTCATAGCAAACACCGTCTTCCACCAACACAAGAGAAGACTCTACACATGAACATCACCGGCTGGTCGACACTGAAATCAGACAGATTATATTCTTTGCAGCCAAAGATGGAGAAACTCTATAAAAGTCAGCAAAACAAGACTGGAAGCTGACTGTGGCTTCAGAGATACATAAATATGTCTCCAGTTTTCTGCCCACCATGGCTGGATTTGACTGTGTTCTGAACTGTTTTATGAATTTCAGCTGCTAGTCTCAATTCAGCAAAAGACAGCTACCTCTTTGCGGTCGTAACAGCTTTCGGATGGGAGTCACAGCATCCTGGCGGTCGCCCTAGGCGACCTGGTGGGGAATGCCGCAATCCCACTGCTGGCCACAAGGGGTCCCAGCCCACCAGGTGATGGTCCCCCGGCCAGCAGAGCTCCTGAGATGAAGATTGAGCGGGCAGGTGCCTGGAGCGGCGGGCGCCCAGAGAGCACAGAGCTCCGCCGCTGGTCCTTGGCCCACAGCGGTTGGCACTGTGGGGGCGATGATAAGCCCCCACGATCGCTGTGCTCTGGGTTGCTGCTGCTGGAGGGGTGCCCCAGGGCCTGGCAGCTCCCCGCGCTGGGTTCTAGGCTCAGCTGTGTTCTCATCTGCCCGTGTGACCTTCGG
This sequence comes from Hydropotes inermis, assembly GCA_020226075.1. Lineage (NCBI taxonomy): Eukaryota > Metazoa > Chordata > Mammalia > Artiodactyla > Cervidae > Hydropotes > Hydropotes inermis. The sequence goes on from CM035293.1 coordinate 51,418,306, forward strand.
CACGCCACCTCCCCTCTGAGACCCTGTGTTTCCTCTTCAGCCAAGAGCAGGGTTCAGAATAAAATCTGCAGCCTCACTGGAAACCCAAGCCCTTGAAATAGCCCTTACGTGGAAGAGTATCTGAGTCATCCTCACCATTCAACACAAACTGCCAGCTTCCTGAAGTTGCATCTTTCTGCCAGATTATCCTCTCCCTGGAAGCCAGGGAGTGCCGTGAGGATTCTGTGCCAGGGAATCTTATCTGTCAGAGCCAGAGGAGCACAGGGGTTCTCAGGCTCCCATTAGCCTGGAGCCCGTTGCTCAAACTCTGACACACAGCTCAAATGGAAGACACGCGCCCTGTTAGAAACCGGCACCCAGGAAGGGGAAGCACCTGCCCTGGGTCTCTCTAGGAGGCGGGCGGGGCTGGCTGAGTTGTCCCTCTAGGGCCCACTCTGCAAGCATAACCTGGAGCAGGTCACTCCCCAAGTGGAGGGGCGCTCAGGACTCTTAAGAAGGGGCTACGTGCTGGGAGGTGGGGGTGCAAGGCAGGCAGGGGGCCCGCCAGCTTCTGTGCGTTCTCTGCCCCGGGTTTTTCCCACCATGACTTCATCCCCATAAAGACCCTCAGTTCAGTTCAGTCGCTCAGCCGTGTCTGATTCTCTGCGACCCCATGGCCTGCAGCACGCCAGGCCTCCCTGTCCATCACCAGCTCCCAGAGCTTACTCAAACTCATGTCCACTGAGTCGGTGATGCCATCCAACCATCTCATCCTCTGTCGTCCCCTTCTCCTCCCGCCTTCAATCTTTCCCAGCATCAGGGTCTTTTCCAGTCAGTCAGTTCTTTGCATCAGGTGGCCAAAGTATTGAAGTTTCAGCTTCAGCATCAGTCCTTCGCATGAATATTCAGGTCTGATCTCCTTTAGTATGGACTGTTTGGATCTCCTTGCAGTCCAGAGATCCTCGGGGCAGTACTATAGCCACTGTAGGCTCAGAGAAGCCACTAGTAGGCTTAGAGCCACTAAGGCTTATTAAGTGACCTAGCTCAGAAGTCACTAAGCTGGGATTTGAACCCAGAGCTTTGCAACTACAAAGTGCAGATACTGGCTGTCCCGGGGGATGGCCGTGTGTTCACCCACTCTTTCATTCATACCCTCTGAACCCCAAGGATAGACCAGGCACTGTGCCATACAACTGTGACCAAGGCAAGCTGGAGCCCCGCCCTCCCTGAACCCAGAGGTGAGGGGGGAGGCGTATGAACAAGTGAGACGAGGCCAGAAGAAACCTACAGCTGTCTCGGGGTGGAGAGTGGCGCCTCTCAAAGTGCGGTTCCCACGCCCCCGGGTGAGCTGTGGGTTTCCAGTCTACAGGGAGATCAAAGAGACACTGCTTCTCTGATCTATACTTAGAGGACGGACAGCCACGGGCCAGCCCTCATCCATGGGCTGCGTTGCGAGGAGCCCTTGCCTGAGATACCCTGGACCTCTAGGTCAGTGCCGATGCATCCACTCCACATCCCGGGACCCTTTCGCCCCCCTCTCCTCTGCACTGCCCCCTTACCGCCAGGCCGTACAGACCCCTGGGGACCTGTTGCAGAGGGAGGCTGTGGTATCTCCTGCCTGGCACATGCAACAAGCCAGGGCCCACGAGTCCCTTCTAAAGGGAGACACTCCATCTGAGTCCACGGTCAGTCGTGAACTCCACGGATGGTGGAGATGGATGTGGTCCCCACTTGGACTGTGCTACTCCCTGGCTATGTGATGCTGAAAATGTCTTTGGTTTTCCTTAACTCTGAAACGGGGATGATGCATGCTTTATTATTCATTCACCACTTTTTGGCTGCGCTGGGTCCTGGTTGTGGCAGTCTTCCCTCGCTGTGGGGCACAGGCTCGGGAGTCTCGGCGCGTGGGCTTTGTAGGATAGATCAGGCACCAGCGGGCTTGACCCCGGGCCTGAGACTCGGTGAACAGAAGCCACAGTACGTGTGTGCGTTTGCGTTTTGTGTGCATGGATGTGTTTGCGCCTGCAAGGACAGGGAAGCCTGGTGTGCTGCCGCACGTGGGATTGCAAACTGTCGGACACAGCTGAACAGTACTGAGTGCATATGCGCATGCACGTGGGTGCGATACCCATTTCTTCCACCGCTGTTGGACAGTCCCTCGCAGAACCCACTGTGGCCAGGGGCGCTGACGACCTTTTCTGGGGTCTCTCTCCAGATTGCCAAGGGATCGTTGAGGACGTCGTCCTGCTGGGTGCGCCTGTGGACGGAGAAGCCAAGCAGTGGGAGCCTTTCCGGAAGGTGGTTTCTGGAAGGATCGTCAATGGCTACTGCAGGTCTGTCCAGACCTCGTGCTCCTGGGGAGGTGACAGCCCCTGCTGAGCACCTAGTGTCCCCAGGTGTCTGGGGACAGTTTATAGGATGACTCGGGAGGCCAGGCTGGTCACCGTGATCTGGGGCAAGAGGGACGTGGCTGAGTGGGCTGAGGCTGAGAAGCACAGAGTGAGGCCCAAGCGGGAGGTCTGTAATGCTGGCTGAGGAGCCATTGTGTGCTATGTTTGTTATTTTTTGGCGGCGCTGGGTCATGTTGCGGCATGCACTCTTCTCTTGTCATGGTACATGAGCTCAGTAGTTGCAGCACGCGGGCTTAGTTGCCCCGTGGCATGTGGGATCTTCGCTCTGACCAGGGATCGAACCCATGTCCCCTGCATCAAAAGGCGGATTCTTAACCCACTAGACCACCAGGGAAGTCCCTCGTGTGCATTATTTGTTAGGAAGGGAGTGGGGATTGTCCAGGCTTTCAGAACAATGTCTCAGGGTGGGGATGGCAGCCTTGGGGGGCCCAGCACCCACACATACGGCAGATCCTCCCGCAAGAGCTGAGGGCTACAAAGGCTGATGGCTGTGGGGCTGAAAAGGAGGCATCCTGGCCGGGGATTTGAGAAGGACTTGAGGGGCTTCAGCCAAGGTGGTGCCCTAGACACTGGGGAGGAAGGGAAGATCCTACCCCAAAACCCTAAGGGATTCGTATTATTGATTCCATTTTACAAGTGAGAAAACTGAGGCTCAGAGAACTTAAGTCACAAGGCCAGTTAACTTTAGTTTTGATCTAAGCCCAACCATCCCAAGTGGAACCTGCAACTGAATAGAACAGATTTGGAAAGTCTTTATCAGTTTGATAACTTAGCCCATGTCCACAGCTAAAGATAAAGATGATCTTTAGCCATGGATAGAGGGCATTAATCAGGACCCCAGAGTTCAACCAATTAGTGTGGCTTTATCGTTCATATTCTTTCTTCTTTTCAAACTTTAAACTTTTTATTTTGTATTGGGGTAAGGCCGACAGTGTTTTAGTAGTTTCAGGTAAATGGCGAAGGGACTCAGCCATACATACACATGTATCCATTCTCCCCCAAACCCTGTCACTCCTATTCTAAGCTGAGTTCTTAGAATCAGAATATGGTAGAAAGAACAAAGAAACAAAGATAAAGGGCCATAATGTGTAAAGAGCACAATCAAATCAATAAAAAAAAAAATAATAAGAAAGTGGCCGGAGACGTCTCTGGCCATCCCGTGGTAAGACTCCACACTCCCAGTGCAGGGGGCATGGGTTCAGTCCCTGACTGGGATACTTAAGATCCCACATGCCACATGGTGTGGCCAAAAAAATTAAAAAAGAGAAAAGAGAAAATGGCTAAAAGATATCTACACATAAACATGGAATAAATGCAGTCAATAGACTTTTGAAAAGATACCCAACCTCGTTATTAATGAAATAGATGCAAACTAAAGTAAGTAAAGTACTATTTATCATCTATCACATCATCGAACATCTGAAACATGAATAACAATCAGTGTTGGTGAAGATGTGGTGAAATGGGCACTGTTATATGCTGTTGGTGGTAGCTGAATTTAGCAAATCCTTTTTGGGGGTAATTGGCAATATCTATCCAAATTTTTAATATGCCAGTCTTCTGATCCCAGAGATTCTGGCTTCTGTGCATAAATAGATACTCACATGCACAGAGATGGATGCACAAAGGGGATCCTTGCAACTTCATTTATAATTAAAAATTGAAAGCGACCTAGTGACCTAAATGACCACAAAGAGGGGAATAACTTTTTTTAAAAAAAAAAGGAGGTGCAACAATACATTCTATTGACCCTCTTTCAAAAGAAGAAGTTTCTGTGTGTGCGTATATGTACCTGTATGTCTGGAAATGAACAGGGAGGTCCTGAGGGACCATGAGACACAAATAACAGTGGCTGCCCCTGAAGAATGCACCGGGATTGGAAGGAGGGCTCAAAAGAGAGGTTTGTTTCCCTTGACACATCGTTGACTTGCAGTCTTGCATCAGTTTCAGGTATATAGCAAAGTGATTTAGTTCCAAATGTATATATATGTATATCTTTCTTAATAAAAGAGGGTTTTGTATATATTTATAAGAGAGGCTTTTCAGTAAGGACAGTTTAAGAAATAAGAGAAGAAAAAGAATGGACACAGTATTGACGTCAAACAGTCCCTGGTTAAACTCTTGGCTCCGTCCTTTACCTCTCAGATGGCTTTGGACAAACAAACCTGAAGCTCAGTATTCCTACCTATACAATGGGAATAAGAGGCCGTCCTGCACAGGAGTTCTGGGAAGATTAAATGAGATTATATAGGATGAGGACTGGCAGTTTGTAGGTGCCCAGTAAGCAACATGGGCATATTCACAGCACACGATTTTTTTTTGTTGTTGTTGTGTTTCATAAACAGCAAAGGGAAAGAATTAAAGTTGCATGTGTGCAATATGAAAGCAGCACAATCTTATTAAACCCATCTGTTGTGTTGAGAACCTGAGGCTAATAAGCTTGGGTTTCCATTATTTTGTGAGATCCTGAGCCATCTCTCCAGAGAGAGAAAAGGAGGAGGAAAAGGAAGAAGGAGAGAAGAGGGGAGGAATGTCCAGACCAAAACAATAACTGTAGTTTCTTGATTAAATTAAGCTCCAGCCAGGCATTCACATTCTTGGCCCCCAAGGACTCTCTAGTTGCGGTGAACTTACTTAAGATGGAGATTGAGTGAGGGGGTGAGGGGAGCTCAGGCCAAAGCCACCGAACTATATACACTTATAAACTTATAACGTGCATTAGTGAGATTAATGAGACTCGGAAGTTCTTCGCCTGCTTGCATACACTCCCTGAAAGCCAGCCGAGCTGAGTGGTGTCGCTGCAAGGAACCTGAAGCTCAGGGAGGGTCAAATGCCAAGGCCACACAGCAGAGCCAGGATGTGAACTCAGGTGAGCCTGTCTCCCTGACCCCCGGGGCATCTGCACTGAGAGGGTTTCATTCTGAGCTCCAGGGGGCTCCCTGCATGGTCTCTGCTCCAGCGCCATGTGGGGAGGGGCTGATGTTAGGAGGAGCGGGTGGCGGGAGGGGGCACCCCTGCCCACGGGTGGCTCCAGGCCTGTGAGGACCCAGGGCACGGCCTTCCGCAGGTCCCGGGGTGCCCGTCAGGGGCCAGCTGTGTGATCCGTGTGTCCACCTGGCCTGGAGTCCTGAGGCCACTAAGGAAGGCCTGGCTTGCTGGGCTCCCCACCCACCAGGGGATTCACGACTCCACTCGGGAGGCAGGCTGCAGGTCCAGGGCCCGGTCCCTCCCTCAACGAGCTCTCTGCCCAGGAGAGGAGAAGGCCGAGGGATGGGCCCACAGAGCATGTGACAGACACCACGAGGGGAGCGCATGGCAGGCCCGGAGGGACGGCGGCCATTGATGTCCGGTAGCAGGGCTCGGGGAGGGGGCGCGTGCAGGCTCGGTGGTGAAGGGGTGGATAGGAGCCCGTCAGAGCCGGAAGGGGTAGGCCCAGCAAGAGAGGCCAGGGTGCCTGCGAGGGCCCGGAGCGAGGGGTGTCATCGCACCCATCGTGTGTGAGTGCTGGGCGCACAGTGCGTGCTTTCTGGGCGCGCTCCTGCCCTCCCTGCGAGGTGACTCACAGTGACGAGACGAGGCTCAGAGGGGTCAAGCAGCTTACCCGAGGTCACACAGCCGGTGGCTGAGAGGGCAGGACTAGCTCCATGCGGTCCCAGGCGGGGGCTGGTGGCCCACCCTCCGCAAGAGAGGCAGACGCCGAGTGCAGAGGGTCTGGCAGGCCTCTGCAAACACCACAGAAAAAAACAAAAGCGCTGGGTTCATTCAGCACAGTTTCGAGGCTGTGGAACCTTCTAACACCTGATCTTGCCCTGTCTGTTGTCACTGTTTTGTTGCTAAGTCACGTCCAACTCTTGCGACCCCATGGACTATAGCCCACCAGGCTCCTCTGTCCTTGGAAGTTCATCCGTACATGTGTATAAACAAGTGCAGTTAACATCGTTAAGCAGAGTGTGGTCATAGTTAAGAGGGACTGTGGGCAGGAACGATGCTGACCTTGCCCCTTTATGACCTTCTTTCTGTTTTATCTCTTTGGTTGCCCTGGGTCTTTGTTGCCAGGCGCTGGCTTTCTCCAGTTGGGGTGAGCGGGGACCAGCTTCTAGTTGTGAGGCGCAGGCTTCTCACTGTGGTGGCCTCTCTTGTCGGGGAGCACCGGCTCCACGCGCCCAAACTCAGTACTGTGGTGCTCGGGGTCAGTACTGTGGTGCTCAGACTCAGTACTGTTTTGCTCAGACTCAGTACTGTGGTGCTCAGGCTCAGTACTGTGGTGCTCGGGCTCAGTACTATGGTGCTCAGGATCAGTACTGTGGTGCTAGGACTCAGTACCATGGTGCTCAGGCTCAGTACTGTGGTGCTCAGGCTCAGTACTGTGGTGCTCAAGCTCAGTACTTTGGTGCCCGGGCTCAGTTGCTCCACAGCGTGTGGGGTCTCCCCAGACCAGGGGTCTAACCCGTGTCCCCTGCACTGGCAGGTGATTCTTACCCACTGTTCCCCAGGCAAGTCTCTCGTTTATGACTTTCCACGTCAGAACCATTTCAGGGGCCTCCCCACACCCTGTGTTTGATGCACGTGTCTCATGGTTAGTTGGTAAAACAACTAGGATCAGACTCCCTCCTCCCCTTAGCCATCATTCTGAGGGACGCTCTTTTGGGCCTTCAGTATGAGGCTAACCATTGGGATGTGCAAGCGTTGCTCTCTGGGGGGAGTTAAGGAGCTTTCTAGAAAAGAAAGCTGGTGGGCAGTGGGAGTCAAGGTCAGCTTCTGAGAGGACAGGGCCGTGGTCGGGTGAGAGTTTAACGGAGGGGAGGGGCTGCTTGATTTCAGAGCTGGAGCAGAAGGTCCTGGGGGAGCAGACGGGGGGATTCAGTGATCAGTGGCCGTGGCGGGGAAGGGGGACCTGGGACGTGGTCCTGCTGGCTTCTGCTTGAGGGACCTGGCAGGTGATTCAGACGATGGAGTTGGGGGGTGGCGGGCACACATCAGGAGGGTCTGTTGCCTGCATGCGAGTGTGCTAAGTCGCTCAGCCGTGTCCGACTCTTTCTGACCCCATGGACTGTAGCCCACCAGGCCCCTCTGTCCTTGGGATTCTCCAGGCACTAATACTAGAGTGGGTGGCCATGCCTTCCTCCAGGGGATCTTCCTGACCCAGGGATCGATCCCACGTCTCTTTATGTCTCCTGCACTGGGACGTGGGTTCTTTACCACTAGCGCCACCTAGGAAGCCCAAGGGTCTGTTGAGAGCCCCTCAACTCTGGACCCAGTCCTTCCAGGGGTGTCCAGGGTGGTAACCACACAGGCACCCATGTGGTCAGAGACCCCAAAGGGTCAGAACTACCAAGGAGCCTAGAGAGCCCACCACACTGTGGGTCCTGACAGCTCTGGGGCCTCGCCTGTGGTCAGACAGGCAGGGCAGGGAGCCCTGACTCTCAGCTGACCACCCCCCCCCCACATGGCAGGGAGGGAGAGCCCTGCTTTCAAACAAGCGCCCAAAAATAATGGACTCGGGGGACCCTGCAAACCAGGGTCAGACTCGGTCTGAACAAAAGACAGCCTGATGTGCTAAGTAGACTTCCAGTCCTGGAGGCCGAGGGGAACAGAAGTGTCCACATGCACGGACCTGCTGGGGGCCAGGGCCCAGCTTCACCCCGGACAGGGCGCAGGGGCTCGGGGGGGAACGCTGACCCATGGACCCTGTAGACCAGGCCTCTGTGGACGCGGCTCGGTGTGCCTGAAGAATCGGGCTGCAGGGGCTCCGGGATCATCCTCTCTCCGGAGTGCAGGGCAGATGTCTGGCTAGGAGTGATGGGGTACAGAGCGCGGGGTTCACAGCAGCCCGAGAGCGGGGGAGGAGTGTTGCAGGGCTGTGACCCACCTGGGGGTCACCCTGGCCTCCTAGCGGCTGAGGGCGGGAGGCTGCAGGCCGGGCCTGTCTCAGTCCCTTCCGTTCACAGACAGGTGGAGGGGGGCCCCCACAACCAGAGTCCCAGCCTGCAGAGCATGTGTCCTAGACCCCTGTGGTCCTCTCCCCGAGACAGATGTCCTGCTGCCTCTCTTTGATCTCCCCGGGATCCCCGGCTCAGCCACCCCAGGGAACTGGAAGCCCACAGCCAGCCGAGAGCGTCCCTCCCAGCCTCGTGCCGATTTCTGGAGATCGGCATGCGGTTCCCGTGTTCATCCACTCAGCAGATACTGTCTGTTGCTCGTCAGGGCTGTTCTCTGCCCGGGGGAGCCAGCAGGGACCCCCGGAGCTGCCAGGCCCAGCGCTGCTCCCAAACATCGGTGCCTGCAGCTGCCCCCGCCATCCCTGGGCGCAGGGAGCCCCGGTTTCCCGCGGAAGCGCGCTTCCTGCCAGGCTCGCTGGGGCCCGGCCGGGCCCTCCTGAGGCTGACGTCCACGCCTTCTCAGCGCGTCCTCTCCCCCGCAGGGCGGACTGGCTGCTGAGCTTCGTCTACCGCACGTCCTCCGTGCGGCTCCGCGTGGCCGGCCTGCAGCCTGTGCTGCTGCAGGACAGGAGGTTGGAGAACGTGGACCTGTCCTCGGTGGTGAGTACCCCGTGCCCCCTGGGGCCTACTTTGGGGGGTGGGGAGGGCGCACATCTCACTCCAGCCCAGCGACCCACGTCCCAGGGACAGTGGCCCCGGCCCGGTCCACCCCACACGAGAGAGATTATCAGAACTCACTTGGGAAGAGGTAACTCCTGTTCACAGGCACCATCCCTGTGCCAGGGCAATGCCCCTGGCCCTTGGCACACATCCTCTCTAACCTGCACATGGTCTCAGGGCCAGGCATCATTATCCCCATTTCACAGATTAGGAAACTGAGGCTTAGGAAAGTTCCCATCATACAACGCGCAACTGATAACCTGAATTTGAACCTGCCAAGCCCACGTTCTTGCCCCTACATCACTGCCCTCTTTCCACTCCTCCCCCAACTCCCCCTCCCACAGCTCTCACTCACTCCCCGAGCCCAGATTACTAGTCAGGACAGTCTGTTTCTCCAAAAAGTAACCGGAACAAGCAGAGAGCACAGGCAGAAGCATTCAGGCTGGACCAGAAGAGAAGTGCCTGACTGCCAGGCTGTGAAACCGTGGAGTGGGCTTCCCAGGTGCCACTAGTGGTAAAGAACCCGCCTGCCCGTGCAAGAGAAGTAAGAGATGTGGGTTCAGTCCCCGGGTCGGGAAGATCCTCTGGAGGAGGGCAAACGCCTCTAGTACTTTGCCTGGAGAATCCCATGGACAGAGGAGCCTGGCGGGCTACAGTCCATAGCGTTGCACAGAGTCAGACACGACTGAAGTGACTTAGCAAGGAAGGTGTTTAATTTCTGACAGTATTGCTTCTGTTTGATGTTTTTGGATTTTTGGCTGCAAGGGATGTGGGATCTTGGCTCTCCCACCAGATACTGAGCCCACACCCCCTGCATTGGAAGGCAAAGTGTGTCCCAAGGCCCCTGACCTCAGACTCATCCGGAGAGTTTATTTAAAATGCGGATCCCAGAGCCCCACGGCCCAGACCTCCTCCATCAATCTCTAGGCGTGGAGCCTGCATATTAAACATACTCCGCAAGGACTCTTCCACATCTCAGGCTAAGCAGGGCAGACGGTCCAAAGCATTCTTGGCTGGGAAATGTTGGGGGGGGACCCACCCCAGCAGCCACACAAACCTAATTTGGGTTTCTAGATCCATTTTTCAGGCTTGAAGAAACCTCGTCCCCCCACCACCTAGAGTTAATAGTAGCTTCATGTACTGATGCGATGCCAGCTCTGCCCTGAGCCTTTTGCGGCGCCCATATGCCCACGGGACAGATGGGCTCACTGAGGCTTTGAGAGGCTGAGGCCGTGCCCAGGGTCACACGCAGGAGCACGGCGGAGCAGGACTCGAGCCCAGTCTGAAGCCAGTGGGCATCGCCCTGGTTGGGTAGCTGTGGGAGCCAGTGAGAGAGGCGCCGGCTCCCAGGAAGGGGAGGGTCGTGGGCTGCAGTTACATCCTCGAGCAAACTCCGCCAGGGGAAGTCCCGCGAGAACGGGAGCTTCAGCTTCCAGTTACTGCACTGCCGGCTGCCATTTATCAACTGCCAAGCATTTCCCAAGCATAAACCAGTTGCCCCAGGTACCGCATAAGCGTGGTTTGAGCCAGCCACACCACCCTGTCCGAAAGCAGGCAGATCAGGCCCCTCCGTGGGCATCTAGAAACTCCTCTGGGGAGGGGTACCCTGGATGACCTTGGCTCCTCCCTCCAGCCTCAACAGCAGCCTGGCCCAGCGGCCCCCCAACACACACACACACACACACGCACGCACATACAGCCTCATGGTGGGGGAAGCCAGGCACCCTGACCCCCACCAGCACAGCTCACACCAGGTTGCATGAGGTTTGGGGGTTTTTTAATTTGCTTTTTAAAGATTCTTTTTTTATGTGGACAATTTTTAAAGTCTTTGTTAAATCTGTTACAGCGTTACTTCTGTTTTATGCTTTTGGTTTTTTGGCTGCAAGGCATGTGGGATCTTGGCTCCCCGACCAGGGGTCGAACCCACAGCCACTGCACTGGAAGGCGACGTCTTAACCACTGGACCCGCCAGGGAAGTCCCTGGTTGCATGTTTGTTAAAGCGGAACTGAGGACTGAAGGGGGGTTCTGGCACAAAAACAAAACTAGAACGTTATCAGGCACTGCCTGCCATGAAGCTCATGGGCCATGACCTTGCACTGAGGACCCCTGGGTCTCTCACCCAGCCTGCCACCATCTCACAGGGGCCAACTTGGCCTGGCTCATATCTTCACTCCCCCAGACTCCCAGGGCCCTGGCTCACAAGTGCTGACCCACCAGAGGAAGGCAAGTGAATCAGCCCCGTGTCTTCCTAACTGGCAGCTTTGGACGTGGATGTCAGTCCAAGAATAAGAAGAGTTTTTAGACTCATCCACCCATGACACTGATCATTCCTAGTTCAGGAGGCAGTCGTCCCAGGGCAGACAGGAGCGTCAACCCCTAAAGTCATCTCTTTAGATCATCTTTCCCCCGAGAGACTTGCTTCATGTGACATCAACCTCACAGCAGCCCCGTTGAGTAGGATGTGGGCATCCCCAAGTCACAGACGGGAAAACTGATGCTTGAGACAATGGGCTTCCCTGGTGGCTCAGGCTGTAAAGAATCTGCCAGCAATGGAGGAGACCCAGGTTCGATCCCTGGGACGGAAATATTCCCTGCAGTCAGGAATGACAACTCACTCCAGTATTCTTGCCTGGAGAATTCCATGGACACAGGAGCCTGGCAGGCTATGCTGAGTCAGACATGACTGAGCGAGGCTTGAGATGAGAGACTCACAGAACCAGAGAGTCGTAGATCCGGTCTCTGAAACTGGGTCCAGAGTCTGTGCGGTCCGCCTTCCTGGGGGAGTGAGGAGAGCTTGGCCAACCAGACCAGCAGACCACCAGGCTCTGATACCCCCTGGCCTGCATCCAGGGGTCTCTGTCCTGTTTGACGGGTTGCCCCACCACGCCAGGGGTCTCCCTCTGCCACAGGAACCAAATGTGAAAAAGATGGCTGAAATTTCCTTTTCAATGAAAATTTCCTTGAAATGCTACAGAGCACTGAAAGAATGCTTGAAAGAGGTCGATTCTGCCCTGGGAAGCGTCCGAATGGGGTTTAGTGGGAAAAGCACCAGAGAGGCCAGAGAGGCCTGGCTCCGAATTTGGCCTCTGCTGCTGCTATGCTGGCTGTGTGACCTTAGGCCAGTGGCTTAACCTCTCTGTGCCTCAGGTGCCGCATCCTGGAGACAAGGGCTACCCCCTGCCTTCCAGGGCGCGTGCGTGATGCTTGGTGAGCAGGAGGCCCACGTTTCACACTAGTTCTCGCCTCCCCTGCCCCGTCTCCACCTTCCCTTCTGCCCCCGAGACCAGCAGCTGCAGAGATTCCTCTCCAGGCTCAGATGCCTTCAGGGCAGCCTCCCAGCTCCTGCCTAATAATAGCTCTTTATCGCATTAGGACGCATCACAGAAAGCAGTGCTTTCCTCCTCTGGGTAATTAGAGGTAATTAGCTTGCCTTCCTGCCGCCCTCCTATTTTTCTTGAAAATTCTTGCTGGAGGAGAGGTTGCTGGCAGCAGAGTCCTCATGGCTGATGTTGGCAAGCAGTGCCGGCCCCATGCTCAGGGCTGAGACCTAAGGACCCGCCTTCTCCCGGCCAGGCCCAGGTGGGCACAGCCCTCTGCGTTAGCCCAGAGGCAGTCACATGACACAGACCTGGTCTGCAGAGGCTCCTGACCTCAGGACACGCCTGAGCAGGGGTGAGCCGGAGTCAGGCCTGTCAGAGACAGAGGGCGTCTCTAGGGAATGAAGCAGGCAGAGGCCAGGCCGCCTGATGCTCTTGCAGCCTCTCCTGTGTGGAGACTGCTTTGCAGCAAGTGGGGGGTTTCTGCCTCCCCAGGGACCACCTCATGAGGCTTCTTAGGGGGCAGAGACCCAGGCAAGGGTTTCTGGAATCTTGGTGTTCCAGAAGAAATGCCAGCTGACTTCTAGGACTTAGCACAGGGCTTGGCACAAAATGGTGGTGGTTTAGTCGCTAAGTCGTATCCAACTGTTTGTGACCCCTGGACTGTAGCCCGCCAGGCCCTTGTGTCCATGGGGTTGCCCAGGCAAGAATACTGGAGTGGGCTGCCATTTCCTTCCCCAGCAGGTCTTCCCAACCCAGGGATCGAAGCCAGGTCTCCTGCTTTGCAGGCAGATTCTTTACCAACCAAGCCACCAGGGCACAAGATAGACGCTCAGCAATAGTGACAGCAGCCCACACGCCAGACGCTGCTCTGCCTGGGTTGCAGACCGTGTGTCACTGATCCCCATAGCTGTCCAGTGAAGTAGGACTAATAACCGCATCGTTCAGGTATCAATGCAAAGAAATAGAGGAAAACAATAGGGTGGGAAAGACTAGAGATCTCTTCAAAAAAATTAGAGATACCAAGGGAACATTTCATGCAAAGATGGGCTCAACAAAGGACAGAAATGATATGGACCTAACAAGCAAAGATATTAAGAAGAGGTGGCAAGGATACACAGAAGAACTGTACAAAAAATATCTTCATGACCCAGCTAACCATGATGGTGTGATCACTCACCTAGAGCCAGACATCCTGGAATGTGAAGTCAAGTGGGCCTTAGGAAGCATCGCTATGGACTAAGCTAGTGGAGGTGATGAAATTCCATCTGAGCTATTTCAAATCCTAAAAGATGATGCTGTTAAGGTGCTGCACTCAATGTGCCAGCAATGTTGGAAAATGCAGCAGTAGCCACAAAGTTGGAAAAGGTCAATTTTCATTACAATCCCAAAGAAGGGCAATGCCAAAAAATGCTCAAACTACCGCACAATTGCACTCATCTCACACGCTAACAAAGTAGTGCTCAAAATTCTCCAAGCCAGGCTTCAACAGTATGTGAACCATGAAATTCCAGTTGTTCAAGCTGGGTTTAGAAAAGCCAGAAGAACCGGAGATCAAATTGCCAACATCTGTTGGATCATAGAAAAAGCAAGAGAGTTCCAGAAAAACATCTACTTCTGTTTATTGATTATGCCAAAGCCTTTGACTGTGTAGATCACAGCAAACTGTGGAAAACTCTTCAAGAGATGGAAATACCAGACCACCTTACCTGTCTCCTGAGAAATCTGTATGCAGATCAAGAAGCAACAGTTAGAACCGGACATGGAACAACAGACTGGTTCCAAATTGGAAAAGGAGTATGTCTAGGCTATATATTGTCACCCTGCTTATTTAACTTATATGCAAAGTACATCATGTGACATGCTAGGCTGGAAGAAACACAAGCTGGAATCAAGATTGCCAGGAGAAATATCAATAACCCCAGATATGCAGATGATACCACCCTTATGGCAGAAAGTGAAGAGGAACTAAAGAACCTCTTGATGAAAGTGAAAGAGGAGAGTGAAAAAGTTGACTTAAAACTCAACATTCAGAAAACGAAGATCATGGCATCCAGTCCCATCAATTCATGGCAAATAGATGGGGAAACAATGGAAACAGTGAGAGACTTTATATTCTTGGGCTCTAAAATCACTACAGGTGGTGACTGCTGCCATGAAATTAAAAGACACTTGCTCCTTGGAAGAAAAGCCATGACCAACCTAGACAGCATATTAAAAAGCAGAGACATTACTTTGCCAACAAAGGTCTGTCTAGTCAAAGCTATGGTTTTTCCAGTAGTCACATATGGATATGAGAGTTGGACTATAAAGAAAGCTGAGCACCGAAGAATTGATGCTTCTGAACTGTGGTGCTAAAGAAGACTCTTGAGAGTCCCTTGGACTGCAGGGAGATCCAACCAGTCAATCCTAAAGGAAATCAGTCCTGAATATTCATTGGAAGGACTAATGGTGAATCTGAAAATCCAATACTTTGGCCACCTAATGTGAAGAACTGACTCCTTGGAAAAGACCCTGATGCTGGGAAAGATTGAGGGCAGGAGGAGAAGGAGACAACAGAGAATGAGGTGGCTTGATGGCATCACTGACTCAATGGACGTGAGTTTTGAGTAAACTCCAGGAGTTGGTGATGGACAGGGAGGCCTGGTGTGCTGCAGTCCATGGGGTCACAAAGAGTCAGACACGACTGAGCAACTGAACTGAACTGTACAGGTATAGAAACTGAGGCTGCAGGAGGGCATGCTGTGTGTGAGCAGCAGAGCCAGATGAACCCAGAACGTACCTCGAGCTGGGACTCTTAACCACTGCGTTCATGCTGCATGTGTTCACACATTTCTGTGGCTTCTTGTCAGTGACCTCCAGCCCTCAGCCATTGAGCCTGTGAGGTGGATTATCTCATTGAGTCCTCACAACCAGCCTGCATGATGTATGTATCTTTATTAGCCCCATTTTACAGAAGAAGAAACTGAGGCCTGAGAGGTAAAGGCTCCGCCAAGGGGTCTGATAGTCTTGGAAATGGTTGGGCAGATGACAGCAGCTTTGGTTTGGGAAGTCGAGGTGTCTCGCAAGGCAGGAAGCAGGAAGCCCTGAGGCCCCCTCACCCCACGTGGATAAGCCTGAGCATCTACAAGGTTCAGGGCTGGATGTGGGGCGTCGGGTCCTGCCCTCCCCCACACAGTCTATCAGAACATGGACCGAAGCAGGCAGATGAGAATGATGGCATATTGTGAGTGTTGTCACAGGGGAGCCCCCGAGAGGATCCCTAACCAGCGTGGGAAAGCCCCCTGGCTTCGCGACCCCAGGCACATTCAGCGTGTCTCCAGGCAGGAGGAACACCTCAGTCAAGGTGGCCAGGGAGGCGGTCTTGGACTGCAACCTTGTCTTTTTGCTGCTCCGGGTCTTAGTTATGGCACCTGGGGTCTTCCGTCTTGGCTGTGGCATGCCGGATTTTTTATCTGTGGCATGTGGGATCTATTTCTCTGAGCAGGGTTTGAACCCAGGACCCCTGCATTGGGAGTGTGGAGCCTCAGCCACTGGACCGCCAGGGAAGTCCTGAAAACTTTATCCAGCGTCAGCCACAGGAGAATATTCTGCTGCTCAGAAAAGAGTCTTTTCCACCCACCTCACTCCTGCTCTCTTGTGCCCCCGGCTCTCTGGAAAATTGGAACTTAGCCAGTTCTTTCTCCC
Source organism: Hydropotes inermis (assembly GCA_020226075.1). Taxonomy (NCBI): domain Eukaryota; kingdom Metazoa; phylum Chordata; class Mammalia; order Artiodactyla; family Cervidae; genus Hydropotes; species Hydropotes inermis. Next base: position 51,434,300 of record CM035293.1, read on the forward strand.
TCCCTGTCTTTGCAGAACAGCAGCTCAGGGGCCAGGGTTGGCTGAGGCCTGTACCAACCTGTGGCCAAGAAAGGCCAGAGCTGTGCATTCTGGGGCAGTTGCACAGTGGAATTTCCATCCGGCATTGGCTGTGGCCACAAATACCTCCCTTCCTTCCTGTCCTGCCTGCCTCCACCCAGCCCTAGTACCAGCCCTTTGCCAACATTGAAAAGGTATAAGGAGGATAAACATCCTTGTTTATCCCTCTGGGTCCAGGTTTCTGCTGGCTGGAATTCAGATGTGATGGCTTGAGCTTCAGCAGCCACTTTGGGTTCCCAAATGGATCAGCCCAACTAACTCCCTACCTTCTGTCTCTCCTTCCGAGAAAACTAAAGGAACTCGTATTTATGGCGTACCGACTGTGTACCAGGAGCTGTGCCTTGTGGTTTGCATTATTTCTTCCCACCACTCCCATGAGATGGGTATCACTAATTCTAACTGGGTAATGTCCCTTTTTTTTAAAGTGTTTTGGGTCATATATGGAGCAGAATAGTTCCTGCAAAGTCTCAGGCTCTTAAACTCTTTGAGCAGATATTCAAGGTGTGAGGTATCATGGACCCTCCTCCATGACCCGATCGAGGAGCTGGTGTTCAGGACATTGTACAGACTCACCTCGTTACTAGTGAGAGAGCCAAGTCTAGAACCCCGATTTCTCTGACTCCAAACTTAGGTGCTTCCTAGCACCACGCGGCCACTAATGTCCACCCCCTAGGAAAGGAGGCCTCCCTGCCTTGACCTCCACCCTGAACCCAGGGATCTGGAAAGCCTCTTCTGTGTGTATGCATGTGTGTGTTCTCACTGAACGGTCTTCAAAAGCAGTTGTACAGAAAAGAGCAAGAAGCAGGCAGGTTCTGGTTATTATGAGAAAATAACAAAACTTTACAGGGAATTGTCTTTTGTGTTCTTGAAAAGTCACTGGAATCACCCAGTGTGATTTGTGATTCGAATGGAAACGCTGATGCTACCAGCCGAGCCTTTGTGTAGTTTCTTCAGATTTTCCCAGTAAGCCTCCCCCTCTGATTTCCTGTCTTCTTCTTAAACCAAAACCTTCCTCTTCAGTCTTGAGGGACTGTTCAGTCTTGTGCTTGCCTTTGGCACTAAAGAAGGCCCCCTAAGCTGGCTGGGGAGAACGTGAGGCTCCGTTTCAGGGAGAAGATTTGAGCGAAGCAGCTTCCACGTTCAGCTTCTCAGACACCGCACACAGCTCCGCTTATCACATGCTGCGTGTCCTTAAGCAAACCACTGCCCCTCTCTGGGCTTCTCTTCTCTCATCTGTAAAACGAGAATGATTTTTAAGGTCTTCCCCACCACACACTTGATTTTCCATGAAGAGAGAATGGATTCAGAGCCCAGCTCTGACATCTGTGTGACCCTGGGCGGGTCCCTTTATCTCTGCCTCAACTGCTTCATCTGCAGTTAGCAGCCAATACCCGTCAAAGGAGCATAGCCAATAAATGTATTTCCTCCGATGTATTAAGGACCCACTGTGTATCAGGCGTTGTCCATCATCACGATTAGGCATCGGCACTCCAGTTACACCCCTGTTTTTCACTGACAATATCCCAACACAAAAACAGAGAAGTCTCTTCTCTCAGGAAGGGAGCAGGTACTTCTTGACCCTTGTGTAAGATTCTGTCCATAACAGAGGCCCAGATGAAACACACAAGAAGTGATGCTGCCACATAGGAAAAGGCCAGAAGAGGCATTTCAGGGCTGGTGTAGCGGTGCCACAGCCTTCAGGGGCCACAATTCTCTGTCTTGCTACTCTGCCATCCTTACATGGCTCACAGTGGCTGCTGGAGCCCACCGTGAGACAGCCATCCCGTCTGCATTCCAGCCAGCAGGAAAGGGGAAATAGGGAGACAGCGGAACCACTCCCCCTTCTAAAGAGACTTCCAAGCAGCACTGAATACTCTGCGCTTCATCTCACAGGCCAGAGCGCATCACCATAGTACGCTCACCGGCCAGGGAGGCTGGGGGATATGCCCAGCTATCACTTGTTCTTATGACTAAGGGGAAGGAGGAGAGTGAATTGTGGAAAGGACCTTGCAGTCTTTCCAGCCGTAGCTCTGTTTTCGATTTCAGAACTGTTCCTGGGGGAGCCTTCAGAGCAGCCCTCTGGCCACTGTCCCCACTTTACAGCTGAGGCAAGTGGAGGTCAGAGGGATACAGGGCTTGGCCATGATCCCTCAGCTGGTGAGCCACAGAGCCCTCCCACTGTAACCTAAAGCTGCAGGCAGAGAATGGGGACTACCGCTCCAGGCTTCTGTCAGGAGGGTCTTTCCTGCCCCCACAGGACCCAGACTCTGTAGAGAAGCTTCCTTTGGTTGTTCAGTCACCTAGTCGTGTCTATTTGTGGACTGCGGCACGCCAGGCTTCCCTGTCCATCACCAGCTCGTGGAACTTGCTCAAACTCATGTCCGTTGAGTCAGTGATGCCATCCAACCGTCTCATCCTCTGCCACCCCATTCTTCTCCTGCCTTCAGTCTTTCCCAGCATTAGAGTCTTTTTGAATGAGTTGGCTCTTCAAATCAGGTGGCCAAAGTATTGGAGCTTCAGCATCAGTCCTTCCAGTGAATATTCAGGGTTAGTTTTCTTTAGGATGGACTGGTTTGATCTCCCTGCTGTCCAAGGGACTCTCCAGAGTCTTCTCAAGCTTCATTTATCTTTATTTGATAGATTCTAGAGCAGCCTTGAACCCAGAGGCTTCCCACTCACTCTGGATTGGAGAATCATTGAGGGTTGCAGTCACGGTGTTGGCGGTGGGTTGGCTGACGACACGGGGAGAGGCCCAGGGGTCCTGGGAGGTCTGGGCTCTGCTCTCACTTCCTGCCCTCCTGCAGGTCAGTGGCCACTTGGACTACGCCAGGCAGATGGACGTCATCCTGAAGGCCGTGGGCATCCGCACCAAGCCCAGCTGGGACGAGAAGGGGCTCTTGCTGGCCCCAGGCAGCCTGCCCCCAGAGGAATCCCGCCAGGCGGCAGCCACCTCTTCATCAGATCAGACCACCAATCAGGATGGGCAAACCCAGGGTCCCACGTCCAGAGACACCCCCAAAGCAGCCACACCCCCTGACCTCAGCCAAGCCCCAGTGCCAGCAGGACTGGACCAGTCTGAAGGGGCCTCCCTTCCTGCTGCTACCAGCCCTGCTGAGAGCCCCCCTCTCTGCAGCCACGGCCTGGGCGCCAACCCACTGGGCTGCCCTGACTGTGCCAGTGAGACCCAGGGGCCCTGCCCAGGGCTGGTCTGACCCCAGGAAGGTCACCTTCCCAGACCCCTACATGGAGCACTCTCTTACCCTGCTCTACCAGCTGCCCCACCACGAGCTCTGGAGATGGAGAATCTCCACCACTGCCTTTGCTAAATTGAGGACATTCGTACTGGAAGGAGAGGGGCTTGTAAGGAGACACTGTCCCCTCCCCGAGGAATGGAGGCCAGAGCTCCGCAGAGTCAAGCCAGCACAGTACGGAGCCCTGGGGCTGAACCGGCCGGGCGCCTCCTGTGCTTTGGGTCAGCGCTGGGGGTCTGATTGCCCGTCTGGAGCTCCCTGAAGCACCCTGCCATGCTCTCCAGCCTCAGGAGCCTGGTGTCTGCCCGCCCCTCCAGCCACTGTCCAGGGCTGTGCTCCAGCCCACAGGCACCACGGAAACACCTGCAGAGCAGGTCCAGGGGGGAGCGGACAGCTTACCCTCTCTGCCCCTGGGAGATCCGATGAGATGTGCCGCATGCAGCCATCCAGGCTGAGCCCTGCACAGCCACGGGAGCGGCCATCAGAAACATGTGACATGAAGGCCCACACCCCTGAAGTTATGCCACATGGGGGCCTGAATATAATTGTTCCAGAGCAGGGCGGACAAATACTGGATCGGCAGGCGGTGTGGATAGAGACTGGGCCTGGGACCAGAAGGAAGTATTTGGGGGCAGAATTTCCTATGGCAGGAACAGAGGTGTGATGATTGTAATAATAGATAATAATACTCACTACCGTTTATTAAGTGTTTTCCATGTGCAGAGCGCTTTACGTGGATTGTCTCAGTTGACCCTCGTAACAACCCAGTGAGGTAGGTACTAGTCTTCATTTTCACTGTCAGGCCCAGAGCATTTAGGGAAGCTGCTGAGATCACACAGGTGATGAGTCTCAAAACCCAGCCAGTAACCTCCAGAGTCCGAACTCTTAGTCACTGTAAGTGCATCCCTGCAACCTTCCTCCTTGGGCCTGCCCCTGGCCCTGAGTGGCCGAGCCAGAGACGCTCCCCCTCCCGCACTATGCATTGGGAAACCGAAGCCCAGCAGAGAAGACCGGCAAACCCGGGGGAGGCAGCTGGGACTGGAGAGAATCGGGGAGTGCCGGAGCGGAACTGGTCCTCAGTGGGGTGTGTATTCGCTCCTTCAGCAAATATTCACAGAAGCTGTTGGTCCAAACCGCTCATGTCTCCCGTGGAAGACCGATGCCCCGAGAGAGGAAAGGACGTTGCTGAGGTCCCAGAGCAAGCTCGGGCAGAACACAGGCCGCCCGCACCCGGAGTCTCCTCCCACTTCACCAGCGGCTTCTCCAGCCCGAGTGGCCTCTCAAGCAGGTTCAGTCCACTCCGCAGTCACTGCCTCAGCTCGGGCTTACTGAGCGCCCACCGGGGCAGGGGTGGATAGGACTGGGTGGGAGGATGGGAGGGAGGCAGGCGATGGAGGAAGAAAAACCTCAGCGTGAAAAGGAACCTAAAGCGGGTGAACTTTGGGAACCAAGAGCTCCCCGTCAGAAAAAAGAAAAACACAAGTCCTGTGTCAGAGTCCAGCTGCCTCCCCCAGGGCCCCCGCCTGAACCAGGGATGCTCTTCTACGACTCTGCGGACCCAGCGCCCACGCCCGCCTCCCTCACTGACCCCAGGGCAGGCCAGAAGGCAGCGGGAGAGGGACTGGTTCTGTCCTCTAAAGATGGTGCCATTCCAGGCCCAAGGAAGCCCACGGTAGGGAACGCCCATCCTTGATCTTGAGCAAGAACCCGGCAGCTGCCCATGTGCCCCCAGGAGGGGCCGGGCAGCAGTCTAGGGAGGAGTTGGGGAGGCAGTCAGATCGTGGGCTGTGGGCCGGGGCTGAAGAGGACGAGGACGGTGGGGGTAAAAGAGTGGGAACAAGTGGCCCTTGCTGGCCCTCTGCCAGGCCAGGGGGCTGGATACCAACAGCAGGGACCACCCACTGACCACCTGCCGGGGGCTGGGCATTCTGTGCCCGTGACGCCCGAGGAGGCAGGCATCACTTCCCCATTTGCATGCGGAATGCCAGGCTCAGAGCAGTTAAGTGACTTGTACATGGGCTGGAAAGCGGTGAAGCGGAGGTTCAGACTTTGCCTGCCTGACTCCGACGCTCAGATGTTTACTATGCAGCGCGTGTATCCTGAGAGTAGCTGGTCTGAAAACTGTCTAGCCAGCCATCGTCAGGGTTAAAGATCCCCTGAGCCAGCACATCTCAAACCATAATGTGCACACGATTCACCTGGCAACCGGCAGGTCTTGGGCAGGGCAGGGACATGCACTTCTAACAGACTCCCGGGACCTGATGCTGATGGTCATGGCCCGCAGAGCAAGGGATCTGGCCCAGCGCTGAGCCACCTCTGCAGACAGAGGCATGGCTCCCACGCAGTCTGATAGGATGTGCAAGGGAGATGATTAACTGCATCCTAAGCTGGACCAAGAGGGCCTTACCCCACTCCCAGGAGTCCTCCAATCTCGCTCTCCACACACCCACCAGTTACACTCAGCAGTGACGCCTCCTGGAGAAAACTGTCCTGAAGCCACCGACTAGGCCTCCAGGTTGGAGGCCCCGCAGTGGGCAGTGGGGTGCTGACTCAGTGCAACCCACTGGAGCTCAGAAGGCTCCCCGGGGGACCTGGAGCCTCCTGGTTTTAGCCAAGAGCTGGTCCAAGGCCTTGGGGGTCCTGGTCCCATCCAGTCCAGCTCTCCAAGCCCACATCAATTCGTGGGGGTCCCAGGTGGATGCGGCCGCAGCTCAGGCTCCGTGCGATCGACGCTGAAGAAGTTGACTGCCGTAGTGGCCCTGGCAGGCGGGGGGGCATCCCGGGTGGCCTCGCCAGGCGGCAGCAGCTGGGCCGTGAGCCGCGGGCCAGAGAAGCCCCCAGAGCCTGGGTCCGAGTCCGAGTCCGAGTCTGGCGGCAGGGGAAGGGGCGGCACGTGCCGCAGGCTCAGGCCGGGCCGCGGGCCGCTGTGAGAGGTCCGCACGGAGGGCGAGGCGAGGCCCGGCTGGTGCTCCCGGGGGCCGCAGGGACACGGCAGGAGCCTGCCCAGGGCCCGCTTGAAGTCCCGCATGAAGAGTGGGTAGACGATGGGGTTCATGGTGCTGTTGCAGTAGCCCAGCCACGTGAGGACGTCAAAGATCCCCGGGGAGATGCAGTCACACACGGCCTGGAGGAGATGGGGGGGGACACCCTGGAGCCGGGGCGCAGAGCACCCCTCCCTGCCTCCCTCCCCATCTCTGGGGGATTCGGGGCCTCCCCAGCAAGGCGGGGAGTCACCCACCCCTAGCGGTGGCATTACCTGGACTATGTTGGCCACAAAGAAAGGCAGCCAGGTCACAAAGAACATGCCCAGCAGGATGCCCAGGGTCAGGCTGGCCTTCAAGGCCTTCCTGCTATGCTTGGTGGCCAGACGCCTGCTGTCAGCTGACTCCACCCCTGGGCGTGGGGTCCTGGGCACCTGCAGAGAGGAAGGCCACGTGATTTGGTCTGAGCCTATTCCTGGCCCCAGACTGAGCCTTAATCCTAATTCTAGACCGAGCCCTTAATACACTGAGACTTGACCCTTGAATGGGCTCCAGTTGTAGTCCTAGGCTGAGCTCTGACCCCGACTCCAGGCTGAACCTTGACCTTGGCTTCAGATTGAGCTCTTCAGCAATAAACTAAGCTCTGCTCATGGCCCTGACCCCTGATACCTACCATAGATTGAGCCCTACATACCCATAGTCCGAAACTGACCCTCTGCCCTGGACCAGACTGAGCGCAACTTTAGCCCCAGACTGAGCCTTGATCCCAGAAATAGACTGAGCCTCTGTCCTGGCCCTGCACCAAGCCCTGACCCTGACTTAGCGTGCACAAGGGGCTCTAGGAAGTGCACCGAGGTTTCCTAGGGGCTCATCATCGTGTGTGTTGGATGGTGTCACATGTTGTCCTTTGCAGGGAGGGGGGGTCTTGCAAACTGCTGGATTTGTGTCTGGGCACAGTGTTGTCCTGAAGTGCACTTGGGCACCTCAAGAATTAGCCGCAGTCGAACAGTACTTGTCGAACGAGGACAGCTGCTGTCCAAGGCTTGACAATCTCTTTGCCTATGAATGGATTCTCTTCATATTTTGGAGTGACAGTTTTGCACCACTGTTTTCATGATCCACAAAATAAAGTTTATTTTGAAACATGTGCCCCAAAAATATGTGCGCAATTAAATATATTATAAATCCCTAGGGATGGGAGTGACCTTGGTATTTTAAACTTGGATTTCATTGTGGACTTAACAGACATCTTTTATTCCCACACATGGACTTCATGAGCAGGAGCTTGGAGAAGAAGAAAAAGGAAAGGCTCCATCGGGGAAAAGGCATGAGGGGCCCAGATGTGACTTTTATAAACAGGAGACCAGGAGTCCCACAACATTAAAAGGCTCTCTGTACCGGATGACCCACTAGCCCAGTAGTTCTTTTAACTTTTTCAACTTTGTGAGCCCACTGAAATTCAAATGAAATCTACACAACTCACTCTCCAGAAAACAAAAAGCTTGTAAATGTTTACAAACACACAACATACACACTTATATACACACACAGAAGATAAACTTGCCACATAGCCAGAGAATTCAGAGACCACTGTGAAGTCCATCCCTGAAACCTCCAGGAATCCACAAAAGCTGCAATGTGAAGCCCTCCTCTAAACCATGTGTTGTAATCAACTTGGATTTTCGTATGTCCGCTTTACACAAAGTGAAACCCACCTATGTTGACAGCTGATGTAAATACTGGGGTGAGCATAATTCACTGGACTATGAAAGGATATGTGTGCTGCCTGGAATACACCTGGGCATTAAAGGCCAGAGACTCCCCCCAACACTTCCCAAACTGTGTGAGAGCCACGCTTAGCTCTTGAGGCAACCAGAGACATGTTGGGTGCGGGAGGATGAAAGTCAGGAGGAGGCAGGAAGAAAGGAGCCAGGTTCCCAGGCAACCTTTGCAGATGGAAAGGGGGCGGAGGAGGCAAAGACGAGGTGCGTGAGCCCCGGGGTGCTTTGCAGCCGCCCCACCCCCACCCCGTGCAGGAACGCCCCCTCCCAGCCTTGTTCTCGCTCCCTTTCAGGCGACCCAGGCTTGGTTCCTGTCCATGGTGCTGAAACCCCAGTGCGCCATGTCCTATAGGCTCTGCAGTTGCGGTGGGCAGGAGAGGGGAGACAGGGGCCCTCTAATTCCTGCTTTTCCATGTATTTGTCCAGGTGAAACCTGGTTAGGCAAATGCAAGGCTCACACAGGGGAGCCTAAAAGAGGCCCTTGAGTCTTCCCGCGTTCTTGGTGGGGCACAGAGGCGGGAGCTGGGCCTTTAAAACAAGTGATCTGGCTTCAAATCGCGCCTCTACCACTCACTCAGTGATCTTGAGAGAATCAGTTTCCACGTTTGTCAAATGGGAGAAAATGCTCAGCTTACAGAGTTGCTGTGAGGCTGCATATAATACACATATGCCCTGTGCTGGACACGGAGTTAATGCAAGCACACAGCAGCCCTGATGCTGTTCAGCGGTGTGTGGATGAGGCTGGGGAAGTTTGTAGCACCCTCAGGAGCCTTGTCCTTCCGCCAAGAGCTCAGGCTTTCCAAAGCAGTGTGGATCTCAGGACAAATGCTCCGACTCCCTACGTGGCAGCCGGGGAGAAAAGGTCTGCTCTTCTCGCCCCTTCTCATCTTCTCCTCTCCAGCGTGGACTCTCTACGGCTTCTGTGGCCCCTGGTCAGCCTGGAGGGAGAGACACCTGCTTCCCCAAAAGAATCTCCTAAGAGCTGCTCTGACTTTAAATTGCTGCCGTCAATGGGGACAGACACAAGGGGAGGACGGAGACACCATCTCCTGCGAGCCCCAGCCACACAGGTAGCCCCTCATCCCTGGGAGCCTGGTGAGGAGGCGAGAGACAGCCCAGGTCTTGCCAGGGCTCTCAGACACTGGGGAACCAAGGCACTCTGGAAGGTAAGACAGGGGCCGTCATCAGGGGAGGGCGACCCAGAGGGGTCAACCATGATCTGAGAGTCCCTCTCCAGTCTTCCTGGGAATAAACCTGCATTTTCCTGCCTCTTCTTCTCCCCCAAAGAACTGACTCAAGAAAACAGGCAAGAGGGAAGACACTGAGGCTCAGAGAGAGTAGGGGACCTTCCCAAGGTCACACTGTGCTCAAACCAAAGCACCACAGACCCCTACATTGTTACCCCCACTTCCTGAGTGCTTACAATGCATCTGCACCTGATATGCATTCTGTCATTCGGTCTTTCTGGGAGGAAGGTATAACCTTCATCTTGCAAATGAGGCTCAGAGAGACAAAATAACTAGCCAGGAGTCACACAGCAGACAAGAGTTGAGTCAGGGAACTCTTTAACAAGAGTTAAAGTCACCTCCGGCTCCAGACGCTGAGCCTTTTCCACTTTACCAGGCTGCTTCCATTCTGGAGGATGACAGCCCCAAGCGAAACCCCACCACTCTCACTGAGAGGCCCTCATGGAACAGAAGCCAAGGGCCACCACCAGCCCACACGCTGGGGTGCGGGTGATGCCACCCTTCCCACTTCTCTCTGCCCTAAAGCCACCTCATGATCGCTCTTGGCAGGTTCTGTCGTCTGCACGCCCCTTGTATCAGTATATGTCTGTGGCATTTGCTACCGTCAGAGGGCAGCCATCAGCGGACAATTTGGCAGCGCCCTTCCAGGAGGGAAGTCTGCTTGCGGGTTCTGATGTCCATAAACTCCTGTCACTGTCTGTTCACCCAGCACAAACAAAGGTGTATACCCCAGCTCCGTTCATGACAGGAAAGAATTGGAAACAGCTCACAAGTCCATCAGAGGAGAGTGGTTAAATAAACCCTGGTTTAGAATACTACAGTGAAAGTCACTCAGTCGTGTCTGACTCTCTGTGACTCCATGGACTGTACACAGTCCACGGAATTCTCCAGGCCAGAACACTGGAGTGGGTAGCCCTTCCCTTCTCCAGAGGATCTTTCCAGCCCAGGGGTGGAACCCAAGTCTCCCACATTGCAGGCGGATTCTTTACCAGCAGAGCCAGCAGGTCAGCCCCAGAATATTATATAGATGTTTAAAAGGATAAATATATTCCCACTATAAAATACTATACAGATGTTTAAAAGAATGAATCAGTCACACACAGAAAGATCTCCACGACACATGATCAAGTGCTAACAAAAAGTTGCAAAACAAGAGAGACATCATGAAGGAAAAAAAGAGAGAGAGAGAAAGAGAGCATGATCACCTCTGCTTAAAAAAGATACAAAGCGAGGCACTAAGTTTCTTTAGGCAAAAAAATCCACAAACATAAACAAACACACAACATAAACAAACACACAACATAAATACACAAATATAAACACACAAACATAAACAAACTCAAAACATAAACAAATCCACAACATAAACACACAAACATAAACACACACAACATAAACAAACACACAAACATAAACAAATCCACAAATATAAACACATCCACAAACAAACATAAATACACAAACATAAACAAATCCACAAGCACAGAGAAAGAACTGGAGAGACATGGAGGGACAGGAGTGGGAGGTGACTGGAGGTGACTGGATGAGGTCAGTGGGGTCTTTTACTTTATCGCTACTGATGAATTTTCATTTTGAGGTGTACTGACAGATCCCCTCGTGTAATCTCCAATTTGTATGACCATCTAACCACGCGTGTGCTCAGCCGCCCTGTTTGTGTCCAGCTCTTTGAGACCCCACAGACTGCAGCCCACCAGGGTCCTCTGTCCATGGGATTTTCCAGGCAAGAGTACTGGAGCAGATTGCCATTTCCTCCTCCAGGGATCTTCCTGACCCAGAGCTCCAAGCCAACTCTCTTGCATCTCCTGCATCAGCAAGCAGAATCTTTGTCACTGAGCCCCTGGGAAGCCCAGGCATCTAATCATAGTGTGAGGGTGATAAGACAGACCTTGGGGCCAGACTGCCCGGTTCAAACCATGACTGTTACCAACTGAGCAGCCCTGAGCAGGGTACTTCACCTCTCCGGGCCTCAGCTTTCTCATCTGTAAAATGGCCATTCTCATGACAGCCACCTTGCAGGATTGTTGTAAGGATTAGATAAGATAACAGAAAGTTGCTTGAACAGTGCGTGGTACACAGTAAGTACTGTGTGAGTTAGTCACTAAGTTAGTGATCATGGTCGGTGTTTATTGTTATTTGTATTCACCTCAGCTCCTTGATAATGCTGATGAGGCTGCTGATGGCAGCCATGGTTATTTTTCCCCCTAGGAAGACTCAAAGGGGTGAACTTCCCAGCACCATGCGTTTTACCATCAAGAGGAAAGGACAGAGTTAACATTTGTCAAACAACAAGCACCTATTATGCACCAGGTATATATATATATCATCTCACTGATGCTTCAAACAGCCTCAGATGGTAAGCAGCACTACTTCCGGGATAGAGGGAGATGAGCAACTCACCCAGAGTCATCCAGCTGAAGTGAGAAAGAGGCAGGATTTGAACTTGGGCCCAGACAGATGGACAAGCCCCGCGCCCCGTCCCGGCTGCAGCAGGCTGCCTCGCTCTGAGCGAGCGGCGGCCCAGCCTTTCACGCTCAGCTCTGCTCTTCCTCACCCCCTCCTCCCCCTCTGAGATATTTCTGGGATCACAGCCTCCTCTCAGGAGGAGGAGGCAGAGATGGAAGGGAGACGGATCGCTGGGACAGAATGATGCATAGCTGGGTGATGGAGGGTGAAGAGAGCTGGTGGGGGAGGACTAGGAGGAGAAACGGGGGGAGGGAAGGAAGAGGAAGACACGGGGGTGCAGAGGAGGCGGGGAGACTGAGCCAGGGGGAGAGGGAAGGGGGACGGTGGGGCGGAGAGGAAGGTGGTGGGGAGAGCGAATGACGCAGAGACACACTAGTCCTGGCAGAGAGAAAGGGTGCAGGACACAGGGACGCCCAGCCAGGCTGCCTGCTGCTCCCCAGGAGGCTGAGCGCCCACAGCGGCCCCTCTGGAACCCCCCAAGGCTGAGCACCATCACCACAGGGGCGCCCACCTTTCACACACACACGCGCGTGTACACACTTGCCCGGGCTGCATCTCACGGGCACCATCACCACCTCTCACGCCCCGCTCTGCACCCCCAGCCCGCAGCCCCTGCCTGGCCTCTAAGCAGAACTCCTCTCCCACAGCCCCCCCCCCACCCCCGGGCTGGGAGGACCTGGCTGAAACTGCTGAGCCAACCAGTGGCTTTCCAAAAGCTCATTCGCATCAACAGGCAGAGAGAGGCAGAGAAAGTCGCTCCAGCCAGCTCAGCAACCGCATCTGAAACTCCCAAAGAGCCAGGACTTCAGGGACTGGAAGCCAGCCCCCTCCCTCTGCGGGGAAGCGAGAGACTGGATCAAGGAAGCAGCCAAGGGTTCAGTGGGGCCGGGAAGGGGAGGAAGGGGGCCTAACAGCCGCGCCCCCCAAGTTCTGTTCCTTCTCATCAGTTCTGCTGGGTCCAGGCAATGAAAATGCCTCCACCCCGGGCCAGATGCATCACCTCGGGTGACGAAAGATGGTCACAACCCAGGAGGCCAGAGTAAGGCGGCCTCCCAGAAGCCAAGTCCCCAAACACAGGCAGTTCTCCAGGCAGTATGGAAACTAGCCGGCAGAAAGCTTGCTTAGCACCTGGGTGGTTTAGGAAGCAAGCTGAGCGACTTTAAGCTAGGTACTTGATGGATGGTGGAGTCTGACACTTCCTTGTTCAAACCAAGAGAAAAGGCATTCCAGAAAGTGGGAGATATTCACACAGACATATGTCAGGCTTGAGAGGCCGAGAATCATTCTGCCTCAGAGGCAGTGCATGCGTGTGCTAAGTTGTTCAGTCGTGTCAGACTCTCTGTGACCCTACTACGCACTGTAGCCCGCCAGAGTCCTCTGTCCATGGGATTCTCCAGGCAAGAATTCTGGAGGGGGTTGCCATGCCCTCCTCCAGGGGATCTCCCCACCCGGGGATCTTATGTCTCCTGCACTGCAGGCAGATTCTTCACCACTAGCGCCACCTGGGAAGCCCAGAGGCTAAAGGACCTGTGAAGGTGCCTCTCAGCCTTTGGTTCTCTGACTTCCTTGATTTTGCAAACATGCCCACAGGGGGTGATAGATTTTTGATGTTTACTAGAAGAGACACCCTTCTTATAAGCTCCAGAACCCTCATCATGATAGGGTGTCGTGACTACCATCTCTTTCCAACTAGAACATAGATTCCAAGAGGGCAGGACCTTCTCAGACCCACTCACGCCTGCACTCACAGCCTAGGAGAGCTCCTGCACAAGAGCGGTCCTCAACGGAGCTCCCTGGCGGTCCCGTGGCTGAGACCCTGTGATCACAATGTAGGGGGCCCAGGTTCCATCCCTGGCCGGGGAATTATACCCCACATGCAGCAATGAAGACTGAAGATCCCGGGTGCTGCAACCAAGGCCCAGAGCTTCCCCGGTGGCTGAGCTGGTGAAGAATCCGCCTGCAGTGTGGGAGACCTGGGTTCGACCCCTGGGTTGGGAAGATCCCCTGGAGAAGGGACGGGCTACCCACTCCAGTGTTCTGGCCTGGAGAATCCCACGGGCAGTCCATGAGGTTTGCAAAGAGACAGACACGACTAAGTGACTTTCGCTGTAAGTAAATAAAAAGAAAAGTACTCAGCACAGCACTGAGGAAGTGATGAGCTGGGGTTAAATCCTGGGCTCTGTGAAGCGCTGTGTCCATTTAGTTCCTCTCATCACTGAGCAATGAACACTCACGACCCTCCTTGACATGCTGAGAACACAGCAGTCAAGACAGGTCCTCACCCTCACAGGACTTACCGTCTAGTGGGAGGAAGCGAACACGCCAACAGTAAATGGAAAGTATGCAATGTGTCAGGTGGTGCTATTTTCTGCTGAGAACAACTTAGGAAATGAGGGCTGGAGGGGATCTTGTTACCTGCATGCTTGTGCAAGTGTGATCTTGTTACTAACCAAGCGGTTGGTGAGACAGCCAAGCAGAGGCCAGAGGAAGGGGACGGAGTTAGGGGAAGATCTGTGTGGTGACGTGAGGTTCTCCAGGCAGAGGCAACAGCAGGTGCAAAGGTCCTGAGGCAGGAGTGTCCTTGGTGCTCAAGGAACAACAAGGAGCCCCGTGCGGCTGAAACAGAGAGAGTGAGGGGATGGCAGAGGAAAGGAGACCAGACGAGGGGCAAGGACTCTCACGACAGGGCCTGCACTTTTCTCTTTTTGGCTACACCTCCCGGCTTGTGGGATCTTAGTTCCCTGACCAGGGATCAAACTCGGGCTCACAGCAGGGAACGCGCTGCGTCCTAGCCACTGGCCGCCAGGGAACTCCCGGGGATTGCCATGGCTGCAGCGTAAGATCGAAAGGAAGCAAGAGTGGGCTCAGGAAGCCAGAGCAGGACCAGGGCCACAGCCTGGGCATCAGATGAAGGGCTCAGCCATTGGGGGAGGGGCGGGGGCAGCAACTGACACAGGAGAAGCGGCCAGGGCCTACGTGTGTCCGGAACACAGAAAGCACACAGCGTCTGCAGCGAGAGGGAAAGAGAGGCGGCCAGGCTGCCGCCAAGGTTCCTGGCCTGAGCAACGGGCACCAAGTAGTCGATACAAGGAAGGCAAGTTAAGGGCTACGTCTGGAGCCTAGAAAAAAAATCCCCAGTTCTGCTGGGGGCGAAGTGAGTGAGTGGTCCAGGCTGGAAGTCATCAGCGTGTATGTGGTACTTCCGGTCACGGGATGAGACGAGCTCACTAAGGAAGTGAACGTGGGAAAAAGCAAGGAGGTCCGAGGAGGCCGGAGGCCGGGGAGTGCCTCAGATGGCGGCAGAGCAGGAGGACCCAGCAGAGGAGACCGAGGGGGAGAGCCAGTGGAGCAGAGCGCCCAGGGCGGTGACCGGGGAGCCGGGCTCTAAGGGCACATCACCGCCGGCTCGGCAGCGCAAGGCTCAGACCTGGGCTCTGCGCTTGAACCTGCCTGACCAGACGTGCAACCGTGGGCAAGTGGCCTCCCCTCATCGACCCCCAGCCCTCCAGCTGTCAAACAGCGACGGAGGTTACTGGCCCCTTTGGGCATCCGGGGATTCGCTTAGCTCACTGCCCAGCACATCGTGGGTGCTCAAAGGCTGGACACCTGCCCAGGTGCCAAGGCCACGGCCTCGGGTTCCATCCTGGTGCCAGGGGACTACCCCAGTAGCTCAGGGGTAAAGAATCCGCCTGCCAATGCAGGAGACATGGGTTCGATCCCTGACCCGGGAAAATCCTACACTCCATGGAGCAACTAACCCCATGAGCCACAAGGAGAGAAAAGCTCACACAGCAACGAAGACCCAGCACAGCCAAAAACAAATAAATAAAATTATTATTTTAAAATCCAAGGGCCAGATGGTTAGCTTCACAGAAAGAAAATCTGTGTCACAGGCACTGCTGTAACCAAGAACCTAGACCTCTCCACTCCAACCCCACCAAGACCAGCCAGCTCCACCTCCTTAGTTATTAGGGCAGAGTGGGACGGGCAGGTGACCTTGGATGGTGAATGAACACCCGACAAAATAACTGACTCACAGAGGAAGAACAGGGGCCTTTAGAGCGCCCTCCCAGCTCCTCTGGTCCAGAGAAAGGTTCATGCTGATGCTGCTGTATCTTTAACACCCCTCCAGCATCTAACAGAGAAAGCAGGCCTTAGGCCCAGCGTCTCCAGCCATCCAAGCTGGACTTCAGCGACACTGCTGGGGCTGCTGCACCCTCATTGAAGTTGCAGTTCTGATCACCTTCTATTTCTGGCGAGGATACTGATGTTTCCGTTAGTGAAAGAGATAAGAAGTTTTCTTTCTAAATAAATTCATGGAAGTAAGAAGATGAGATGACTCCAAGAAAATGATAAGTACATATGGCTGCAGAGACTCACAGACTGTGTGAGGCTGGGCAGCAGGATAGCAAGGCAGATGCCACGAGGCAGTTCCCAAAAGCCTGAAGTCTGGGAAACTCTCCTTTACAAGAACCCAGGGAGAGGTTGTGGAGAGCCCATGGCAGCCATCCAGAAGCTCGAGAACCAAGTCAGGGTCACAGCCACCTGCAGAGACTGGAGAAGGTTCCCCAGTGAGCATAGCTCAGCGGAGAGAGCAGGCTGCAGCCAAGGTCTCCTGCCCACCCAGGACGCCATCATCCTAGCTGATGGGCCTGACTGCAGGGGTGACATGGATGAGCCACCTGGGGGCTGCCAGCCAGGACGTCAGCCTCTCAGCCTGTCCACCCAGTAAGCACCACCCAAGGGGCCTCCCACCCTGAGACACCTCCCACAGCTGAGGCCACACCTGGAGGACACTAGAGAGCCCTGCTGGAACCTTCTTGGGACCTGTGGTCTAATTCTCTGGGGCTCAGGCCTGGGCAGTCTGAATGCCCATCCCTGGGCAGCAGGTGCCAGGACTCAGGTGTTGTGGAACCCGCTTCACTCTAGATGCTGCAGGGCCTGCAGCTAAGAGCACCCACCCCCCTCACAAGGAGTCAGAGGATGCCTACTAGGTGCAGTGGAGATGGAAACCCACCCAGCTCCTGTGGGAGCTTACACGCCGGTGAGGGAGCAGACAATGAACAAACCAAGAAATTAACTGGGGGTCGAGATGGAGGTAGCAGACAGCGGGGAGGTCTGCAGACAGGTGGTCAGGGTGGGCCTCTGGGAAGGAGTAACCTGTGAACTAAAGAGTCAGGCAAGGACAGCCCCAGGGGAAGACCATTCCAGAGGGCACAGCCAGTGCAAAGACCTGGGCACACAGCCTGGCGCCTTCTAGCAGCGTCAGAAGGACACAGGGCTGGTGCAGAGAAGCAGGGAGCGGGTAGGGGAGGAGGTGCAGCTGGAGAGGCTGGCAGGACCGGGTCCCAGGCCAGAACCTGGCCCAGGTCTCCTCTCCATCTTGAGAGCCATGGGAGCCGCTGAAGGGTTTGAGCAAAGGAGTGAGGGGATCGCCCTTTCATCTCTCTTTGTGCAGAAAATGGATAGGAGTGGGTCTGGGGTGGAGGCAGCGGGAGGCAGCAGGAGACCATCAAAGGCTCCCGGTAAGGGACTTCCCTGGTGGTCCGGTGGTTAAGAATCCCTCTTCCAATGCAGAGGACACAGGCTCAGTCCCTGGTTGGGAAAGAAGAGCTCATGTGCTATGGGGCAGCTTCCTGGGCACCTCATCGAAGACCCAGCACAGGAAGAAAAGAAAAGGCTCCAAAGTAAGAAGCAATAGTGGCTTGGATCAGGAGATCAGAAAGGCGTCCTTGGAGATGACCCAGGTATAGAGGGGCTTGTGAATGAATCCCCTGAGCATGACAGATAAATTATTCCTGAGTTTCTGGGCCGCGATGCCATGACAGTGCCATTGGCCGTGATGGGGAAGACGGGTGAGGAGCAAGTGGAGAGAGCTGGGACCCCCGGAACACCCTGCTGCACATGTTACCCTTGGGAAACCTGCCCACATCCTGGCGGGTCCTGTGGACGGTTGGGCATTGAGTCTGGAGTTCAGAAGGAAGATGGGCGCTGGGAACGACCACTTGGAAGTACCAGCAATTGTATACTGAGCCGTGGATGCCCAGTGGGCACCCAACGACTGCTCATTCCTCTCCGTCCCCCACGCCCGGGTCTCCCTGCGAGCCCCCGCCTCCATACCTGCAGCGTCTCCAAGGCCTGGCCGGCAGTACCAGTGGTGAGGGAGGCCACCTGGACGGCTTGCTTGCGGGCGGCCAGCAAGATCCTGCTGTAGGTGAAGCAGATGGCGCCCGAGGGCAGGAAGAAGGTGAGGCCCGACGCCACGAGGACGAAGGGCAGGCTGGCCAGCAAGCGGCACTGACCCGGCGCGGGCGCCCGCGCGCGGCCCAGCTCGTGCCAGCCCAGCAGCAGAGGCAGGAAGGAGGCGAGCGCGGCCAGGCTCCAGGCGCCCAGGACCAGCGCCAGGGCGCGCGCGGGCGTCATGCGCAGCTTGTAGCGCAGCGGCGAGAGGATGAGCAGGTAGCGGTCCAGGCTGATCAGGCAGAGGTTGAGGATGGAGGCGCTGCAGCACATCACGTCGAAGGCGGCCCAGAGCAGGCAGAGGCGCCGCGCCAGCACCCAGCGGCCGTACAGCACGTTCAGCATGGCCGGCGGCATCACCACCAGCCCCACCATCAGGTCCGACGTGAAGAGCGACACCAGGAAGAAGTTGGAGGTGTTGCGCAGCGCGGGCTGCGCGCAGGTGAGCGCGATGAGCAGCGAGTTGGCCGCCGCCGTCAGCGCGATGACCGCACACAGCGCGGCGGCCACCCAGCCGCTGCCCCCGGGCGCCCGCGGCGGCCCCGACCCCCAGTCCGGGGTGCTGTGGTTGGCGGGGACCTGCTCTGGGGCCATGGGGCGGGGGGCGAGGACGTGAGGCCCCACGGGGGTCGGGAGGGCGTGGAGGCTGGCTGGTGGGAAGGCGGGGAAGGCGGGGAAGGTGGGGAAGGTGGGGAAGGTCGGGATGGGGGTGGGGTCGGGGACAGGGTCAGCACCCCGGGGGGGATGGAGAGGGGCTCTGGGGGCGTCCTCGGGTGTGATATAGAAACACCTGGAGCGAACACCTGGGTAGGAAGTTTGGGAGGGGGCACCTGAGGAGCAGAGTCCTCCAGCAGGAGCGAGAGGCAAGTCAGGAGGACGGCAACGGGGACTCGGGGCGTTTGGCCGGGTGGGCGCAGAGCTCCTGGAAGGGGCGGGCGGTGAGGTGGGTCGAGGGCAGGGCCCCGGGGAGGTGAGAGCCCAGGGCCACTGGGCGCTCCCCAGGCCGGGACAAGACCCTCTCGGCGAGTGGACACAGAGGCGCCAACGAGCACCCGGGGTGCTGGGGGTCGCAGGCTGGGGGCCCCACGGGCCAGAGCCAAGCCCCTGGAGGGGAGGGCAGGTCTCGGACCCAGGGCAGAGGCACCCCGGGCTCTGGCGGACGCGGTCCCCGCGGCGAGCTGGAGGATTCCGGCCGGGAGAGAAGGACCCCCTCCCCACCCGGCCGCGGGTCTCCGGCCCCGCTCCCGCCCGGGCTCGGTACCTGGAGCGCTGCTCCGCCGCCGGCGACTGCGGCAGGAGCCGCGGGCCCGGGAGAGGCAGCGGCGGCCGCGGGCCGGGCCGGCGCCCAGGGACCCGGGAGACACCGCGAGGGCCCTGCGCGCGGAGGCGCGGTGGCAGCTTCCAGGAGCGCGCGGTCCCCGCGCTGCGGAGCCTGCGTCCCGCCCCGCGGTGGGCGGGCAGAGCCGAGCCCTGGCCCCGCAGGCGGGCGGGGTCCCCAGCACCCCGGGGCCTGCGGAGGGATGATCTGAGAGCCCGGCCGTGCCAGGTCGCCTCCCAGCTCTAGCGGCCTCTACCCCCACGCCTGCCCCTCCCCACTCACACTTGGCGCAGGAGGAACTCGGAGAAGGGGGCTGTGGGCCACCTTCATCCAGGACTGCTTCCAACAGGGGGCTGCCCACCCGCTACCAGGGTGAGCCGGTTGGGAGATACTGGGTAGATCGCTTGACATATATGTCATATATGTTACACATATGTTGTTGTTGTTTAGTCGCTAAGTCCTGTCCTGATTCTTGCAACCCCATGGACTCTACCCTACGATTTCCTAGGCAAGAATACTGGAGTGGGAGTGGGTTGTCATTTCCTTCTCCAGGGGGTCTTCCCCACCCAGGGGTGGGAGCTGCATCTCCTGCATTGATAGGCAGATTCTTTACCGCTGAGCCACCTGGGCAGGCCTATATAAGATATAATCTGTTGCACTTCCTGCAAACCTTTAAATAGATGGCAACCTCCTCCTGGAAGTCCTTCCCAGCAGAAACCATCCTGTCCCCCAACAGCACCAGGCATAGTAAGGATGAAGGATCAAGCTGTGGGCACTCTCACTCTACCAAGGAGTGGGAGCCGGGGACCCCCAGGCCCGGCGGGGTGGAGGCCCTGCGGGTAGACAGGCCTGGCACACCTAGTCTAAGGCTGCTGCGTGTATCCTCGCCTCCTCCCGCCCCTCGCAACCAGAACCGCGAATCTCTACTGGACATGTTACAGGTTGATATCACGGAATCAACAAACGTTTAGAGCGAGCACCTACTAGGTGTCAGACACTGTTCTGTCCAACTGGGACACTACAGAAACCAAAACAAAGATCCAACTTCATAGAGTTTACTAAGCAAAAAAAAACATTTAAGGTGGTCACAGGGCGATAATGAGGGTGATAATCACGTGCGTGGCCAGTCGTGTCCGACTCTTTGTGACCCTGGGGACGGAAGCCTGCTAGGCTCCTCTGTCCATGGGCTTCTCCAGGGAAGAGTATTGGACTGGGTTGCCATTTCCTCCTCCAGGGAATCTTCTGGACGCAGACTGGACCCACGTCTCCTGCATCTCCCACATTATAAGCTGGATTCTTTACCACTAAGCCACCTGGGAAGCCCAGAATGATCATTGCTACAGAAAAAAAGGAAATGGGGAAGAATGTAAAGAAAAGCTCAGGTGGCTGGGGTCTTTTTCCTTCTACGGAAACAGGAAAATAAGGCCTCCTGCTATGTTCCAGGGGCTTTATTTTATTATTCCAATCCACACAACAATGCTAAGAGGTAACTGTTAAACTGGGCTAGGAGAGGCCAAAGGCCTCTCCCAAGGTCACCAGCTGCAAGAGATCAAGTAGAACTGAAACTCAGGTCTGCCCAACACCCAGAGAAACTTCAAGACCCTGCATACCCTGTCCCGGGTTGCTGTGGGCACCCAGAGTCCCATCCCTGCCCACAGCCAGGTCTATGAAGCAAAGAAAGGCTTGCCTTCCCCCCCAACACCACCTGCACCATCATGACACTTTCTGTCCTGCCTCAGGGAACAGGGTACCAAGCTCTGGGCAGAGAGCCAGAAAGAGCAGACTTGGAATCCCAGCTCCACTGCTAGCCAGCTCTGTGGACCTAGGACCAGCGATGCCATCTCCTCTGGCCAGTTTGCTCCTCGGTAGTAACCAGCAGAACAAAACAGCACCCACCTCTCGGGGTTGCTGGTACCATCAGCGAGCCTTATGGTGCTGTGTCAGTGTTCGCTACTAGCCTCAGTGTTCCCATCTGTAAAATGGGAATGCATTCAGCTCTGCAGTAACTTCTTCAGCCCAGGGATTTTTTTTTTTATTTTTTATTTTATATTGGAATACAGCCAGTTGACAATGTTGTGATAGTTTCGGGTGGACAGCAAAGGGACTCGGGCATGCACACACATGTATCCATTCTCCCCCTAACTCCCATTCAGGCTGCCACATAACACTGAGCGGAGCTCCCCAGCCCGGGACTCCCGATTGAGCAACAGCGAAGCTGAGAGGCGCTGTGTGGGACACACTTCGCGGCCCAGTGATGCTGGCATACTTTAGTCACTCAGTCGTGTCTGACTCTGTAGCCCAATGGGCTGCATCTCGGCAGGCTCCTCCGTCCTCCACTGTCTCCAAGAGTCTGTCTGTGATGCTTCCTGGGTTCATAATCCCAGTTCTGTACTTGCTCTGTGTCCTTGGCCAAGCTTTTTCATGTCTCTGCAGCTATGAAACTGGGGTAGTGGACATACACCTGGGTTGAGCCTTGAAACCATTGGTATGGAGAATGTGCTTGGTCCATTTTAGCTTTGTGAAAATTAAAAGTATATAGTGAAGACTTCCCTGGTGGTCCGGTGGTTAAGAATCTGCCTGCCAGTGTAGGGGACACGGGTTCCATCCCTGGTCCAGGAGGGTTCCACATGGGTGGCAACTAAGCCCGTCTCCACAGCTACCGAGCCAGTGACTACCGAGCCCACATGCCAAATGCTGAAGCCTGCGAACTCTACAAGCCGTGCTCCACGGCGAGAGAGGCCACCGCAGTGAGAAGCCCATTCTCTGCAACAAAGAGGAGCCCCAGGCTGCCGCAGAGAGAGAAAGGCCACAGGCAGCAAGGAAGACCCAATGCCGCCAAAACTAAGTCAAGTAACTACTTTTTAAGATGCTTAAGTATTTAGTGACACTGAATATTATTCCCTATGCTCTGGCCTTCCCAGGTGACGCCAGTGGTAAAGACCCTGCCTGCCAGTGTAGGAGACATAAGAGTCTCCGGTTCGATCCCTGGGTGGGGAAGACCCCCTGGAGGAGGAAATGGCAACCCACTCCAGTATTCTTGCCTGGAGAATCCCATGGAAAAAGGAGCCTGGCAGGCTACAGTCCATGGGATTTTGCAGAGTCAGACACGACTGTAGCGACTTAGCATGCAGGCACCCTCTGCTTTATCTCTTTCAGTTTGATTCCTTTATGTAAAAAAAAAAGTATCTAGGGGAAAAAGAGAGGGTGGACTGGAAGTTTGGGTTTGGTAGATGCAAACTATAACATTTAGGATGCATAAGCAGCCAGGTCCTAATGTATAGCACAGGGAACTATCTTCAATATTCTGTAATGCCATAAAGGAAAATATTTTTTAAAAAAGAATGTGTACGTGTATAAACTGAGTCACTTTGCTATACTGAAGAGATTGGCACAACATTGTAAATAAACCATACTTCCTTTAAAAAAAATAAAACGTTTTTTAAATCTAGGGAATTCCCTGGCGGTCCAGTGTTTAGAACTTGAGATTTCACTTCTGGGGCTGAGTTCCATCCTGGTTGAGATGGAAAATTCCAGCAAGTCTCACGGTGTGGCTGGAAAAAAAATACTACAAAAACGTGACCAAAAATGTTAGCATTTGTTCGCTCTGGGTGACAGGATCACAGATGCTTGTTCCGTTATAAACGGTACTTTGCTGTAATAAAAATAAAAAAAAAAAAAGCCTTCAAGACTGGGCCTGGGTACTGGCGCCACCTTGTGGCCACAGTTATTATCTAGAATTCAGGACATTTACAAAGTTTGTGCACCTAAATTTGTCATTTCGGTCATGGAATAATACAGTCTTAGACGTCCTTTGGAGCTTCCCTCGTGGCTCAGAGGTTAAAGCATCTGCTTGCAATGCAGACCTGGGTTCGATCCCTAGGTGGGGAAGATCCCCTGGAGAAGGAAATGGCAACCCACTACAGAATTCTTGCCTGGAGAATCACGACTGAGCCACTTCACCTTCAGATGTCCTTAACATTTCAGGGTAGAGAGGGACCTTTGAGGACGCTCAGTTTTTTCTTGATTACTTCTAGCCATGGGGTGCTCCCTCCCTCGAGAGAGAAACTTGTGCCATAATGGGACAGCTGAGTCTCAGGAAGTCTTCTATCCCAAGCCTCCATGCCTGTCAACACACAGGCGACCACGAAGAACATTTCAGGACAGAGGTGGGGAACCCAGGGTCCAGGGGGGCTGGGAGGCCTGCTCAGAGCTGCTCTCACAGGAGCCATTAACCATCGGGTTAACTGAGGGTGGGGCGTTTTCTCTTTCATTCACTGTTGTATCCTCAGCATAGCTTATTGCTGCAGTTGAATCGCTAAGTCGTGTCTGACTTTTTGTGACCCCCACGGACTGCAGCCCACCAGGCTCCTCTGTCCACGGGATTTCCCTGGCAAGAATACTGGAGTGGGTTGCCATTTCCTCCTCCAGGGGATCTTCCCAACCCAGGATCAAACCCGTGTCTCCTGCACTGGCAGGCGGATTCTTTACCAGGAGCCACCTTTTGTTCACCGCTGTGTCCTCAGCATGCATTACGTTCCCATAAATGAATGAATGAACAAAACAGCCCAACCATCAGCAGTTGCGGGCCAATCACTTATTCTCAATAATAATTTTTTTTAAAAGATTTTTTGACGTGGACCCTTTTTTAAAGTCTTCATTGAATTTATGACAATACTGCTTCTGTTTTAAGTTTTGTTTTTTTGGACGTGAGGCAGGTGGGGTGTTGTCTCCCTGATCAGGGATCAAGCCTGCACCCTGTGAAGTGGAAGGTGATGTCTTAACCACTGCATCGCCGGGGAAGCCCCATGAGGAATAAGTATTAAAATGACTGACATTCGCTGAGGTCCCACTGTTCGCCAGGCACTGCTCCAAGCCCTGGGAGTGAAGTGAGTGTGATCAATACTCCCCAACTTGCTAACCGGAAAACTCAGATCTTCAGGGACTGGCTTGAGAAACAGCCCCACCAGGATTTGCCTCCGGGAAGACTGGATTTTCCCAGAGGCTCAGAGCTGGGGAGGAAACTAGATGGGAGTTACCGGCTCTATGCAGGTAACGAGGCAGGGAGCCGGTGCTAATCACACGCCCACCTGGAGAAAGACCAGCATGGACAGTTAGGGTTTATCCTTTGCCAAGATTTTCAATTCCTCCACCTTCGCGGGGGTCGGGGGTGAACAGTGGTGGGGGGACCTGCAACTTTTCTTCTGGGTCCTCTTGGTGGTTCAGTTTGAGGTTGGCCAAGGGAAAAATCAGGGGGCAGCAATTCGCATCTCACTCCCATCGGCGAACGGGCACAACCAGCGCTGCGTCTCTGTCCTCTGGGTCTGCTCTCTGGCTGGCTGCTCGCACGTCCGATCAGCAGCGCGTCTCCGGTGTGGCCCCACTTCCCTAGCCCTCCCCCACCCCCACCCAGTTCTGGCCTCCATCACCTCCTGCGTGGACTCCTGCAGTTCCCAGCTGGCCACCAGCACCAGCCCCCGCCCCGGCCAAACCTCATCCTCCCACGAGACTGTTTTTCATCTCGCTGACAGTTCTGTGCAGACACCTCCACGGCTCTTATGCAAAGAGCGTGAAGTCTGAACTTCCGCTGCTGCTCCAGGCCTGCCACCTGCAGGCCACCTCCTTGGCATCGCAGCCCAGCCCAGCTTCCTGCTGGCTCTCCAAGCAGCCTCTTACTAATTTATGTGAAAGTGAAAGTGAAGTCGCTCAGTCGTGTCTGACTCTTTGCAACCCATGGACTGTAGCCCACCACGTTCCTCTGTCCATGGAATTTCCCAGCAAGAGTACTGGGGTGGGTTGCCATTTCCTTCTCCAGATCTTCCCCACCCAGGGATTGAAGCTGGGTCTCCCGCATTGTAGGCAGACGCTTTACCATCTGAGCCCCCAGGGAAGCCTTTATTTCTTTAGGTATCTATCCATTTATGCCCCACCTGTTTCATACATAGGATGAATGAAGGCAGCGGCTAATCAAGACTCATTCTGCCAAGAGGATGCTCGGGTCTCAGAGGCTTAGTACCAAGGACACCACCCCGGGAAGGCCTCCATTTGAACCTGGTCCCTGAGCACTTTCTCTGTGCCCTCCAGTCAGCCCCCGCCTCCAGTTGTGCAGAAGGACTTACTAATATGGCCAGAGTTTGTCCCTGCCTGACTGGCAGGTTCCTGAGGGCTGCACGCAGGGGACACACACTTTTCTCCAACCCAAGTCCACGAAGGGGACACAGGACCACCCAGGGTCGTTGTGCCCTGCACAATCACAAGCAGCACCATTCTGCACTTGAGACGTCCACAACCTCCACAACAGCAAAGAGCAGCCGGGCAGGGGAAGCGTGGTGCGGGAGAAACCAGATGTGTTCACACAACTGTCAGCACCAGAGGGCACGAGATTGAAATCCGGGCACCACTCTCTGCCAGCAGGCGGAAAGCACTCCCCGAGCAAAAAGGCGCTCTCTTCACATTTGCAAAATGAAGATCCTCCATGGATGAGAAATGATACAGCTTTCCGGGTGACGCTAGTGGTGAAGAACCTGCGTGCCAATGCAGGAGACATAAGAACCACGGATTCGATCCCTGCGTTGGGAAGCTCCCCTGGAGAAGGAAATGGCAAGCCGCTCCAGTGTTCCTGCCTAGAGAATCCCGTGGATGGAGGAGCCTGGTGGGCTACAGTCCATGGGGCCGCAGTCGGCCGTGACTGAAGCAACCTAGCAGGCATCTACAAACTGCCTGGTGCGGTGGTTACAGCAACGCGTGTGAGGAAGAAAGGATCAGAGAGTTCTCCCAACCACCTGCCTGGCCTCAGTGGAGAGTCTGGGAGCCCCAACTTGCAGAGCTGGGGAAGCCACATGCAGGTAATGATACCAAATCCATAGGGTCATTTTGAGGGGAAAAGGACCCCAAGCACTGTCAAGCACCCAGTCGGGCACATAGTAGGTGATCAGTAAACAGAAAGATTGAAGGTGGGAGGAGAGGGGGACAACAGAGGACGAGATGGCTGGATGGCACCACAGATTCGACGGACATGAGTTTGCATAGGCTCTGGGAGCTGGTGATGGAGAGCGAGGCCTGGCGTGCTGCAGTCCACGGGGTCGCAAAGCGTCGGGCACGACTCAGCGACTGAACTGAACTGAGCCAACGGCAGTTCCTAAGATTATACTGAGAAGAGTGATTCAGCCAGACTGCCTGGGTTCAAGTCCTGTTGGAGACTTTTCTCAACCCCTAAGCAAGTTACTTAATTCCTCTGTACTTCTGATGCCTCTTCTATAAAATGAGGGCAGTAATTGTATCGCAAGTGAGTGGTGAGCGTGAAGTGAGTCAATTTACAAAACCTACTTGGCAAAGCATCCCACTTTGCATATCAGTCTGCTTTGTCTGTTTCCCCTTCTCCTGAGGCCAAGCCAGGCTGGGGCGCCGGGAAGGACTGAGGCTGGCTCACTCTGAGGGTAGGAGATGTCACAGGCCCAGGGGGTCAAAGGTCAAAGTCAGAAGCGGGGGTTCTCGGGGCCCACCCAAGATGCATGTGAGGCCAGAAACAGCCTCCGCAGGAAGGAGGTGAGGAACTAGGAGCCGGGAGGGGCTGCAGGGAAGCAGGGACCCCTGGGATGTGGCGGGGGCTGCAGACCAAGCTCTGCCCTGGGGGTCCTCCCAGGGCTCGATGCGCAGC
The DNA here is from genome assembly GCA_020226075.1 of Hydropotes inermis. NCBI lineage: Eukaryota > Metazoa > Chordata > Mammalia > Artiodactyla > Cervidae > Hydropotes > Hydropotes inermis. The sequence goes on from CM035293.1 coordinate 51,461,334, forward strand.
CCTCCCCTTGGGGCGCCCTGGGTCAGCAGAGAACACGGGCGTTTGAAGGGATTTATTCACGAGAAAACTCAGGGTCCCTCAGGGAGACAGTCTACTGCTTACAAGCTCCAGAAGCTCTTGTCGGGTCAGCCGTGAGGGCCGGGGCTCCCCCTGGCAGGGGGCTGGGGGGCCGGCAGGGGCCCTGGGGCAGAAGAGCGGATACAGGCAGCTGTGGGTGCGGAGGGGGGCTCCTCCCTTCCCGCCTGCCAGCCCCCACCCTGGGACCCCCGCCCCCTCTGGGGCTAAAGTGCAGCTGGGAGGCGGGGGCGGGGCCGGCCGCGGGAGCACCTCGGGGGGCACGGGGCGCCCCACCAGCTCTTGGGTCTCCTCTCCTTCCTTTCTTGAAGCTCACCCCGAGTCCCCGCCCCACCACGTCTGTCCTGGGAACCCTCTGGGTAAGGGAGACCCCTCCCCACCATCAGATGTGCAGAGAGAGTTCCCCAAGAGGGGGAGGCTGGCTCCATCAACTCTGAGGGGCCTGGAACAGGGAGTGGGGCACCGAGATCTGGGGGGGGTGCTGTCTGACGGACGGGGTCATCCCCTCCCCCTGGCCCAGAAGGCCCCTCCACCCCTGCCTCCCGCCACCCCCAGGGAAGCCGAGGAAGCCAGCGAGCCTGGCTCCCCGCCCCAGGGCCAGGAGTCAGCGGGGGCCTGCCCAGGCCTGACTCCCAAGGACAGGAGGGCCACCAGGAGACGCTGCTCTGGGGGCGGGGGTGGGCCTTGGCACAGTTTGAACGGCCTCACCAACTCAGCAGCCTAGCCCACGACCCCTCTCCCCCCCAACCAAGGGCACATATCTCAGAGGCGGTCAGGAAAAGAGCTCCCCCGCCCCGCCCCGGCAAAGAGCCCTGAAGATCTCCACCCTTGCCCCCCACTCTGGAATATATTAAATTGTGCAGCTTGGCCCCAGCCCCACCCCCTTCAGATCTCCTTGGCAACCGGGAAGCGTTCCAAGTCCAAGTCTGAATCTAAGTCCGACCAGTGCCAAAGGTGGGGCTTCAGCCTCTCCCCCCAGCTCTTCCCCGGGAGGGCGAGACCCCCACATTCCACAGGGAGCGGGAGGGGAGGAAGACGCGGGGGGCCTCAGTCCTCAGCCCCCTCTTCCTCGGGCTCGGGGGCCTGCCCGCCGGGCTGGGGGTGGGCGTGGACGCCCGGCTGGGCGCCCTGCGCGTCCTCCGCCTGCACGTAGACGCTCAGCCCCTCGTGGCTGGGCTCCTTGCCGCATGCCTGGCAGCTGCAATGCAGGATCTTCTCCACCAGCTTGTCCACCCGGGGCACCTCCTCGTGGCCGGGGCACTCCAAGGTCACCTGGGCAGGGCGGACGGAAGAGGAGCGGTGTTTCCAAGGGCCTGGGCAGGCAGGCAGGCCCCAGGGGCGACCCGCATCACGGGACCAAGAATCACCCCAGAGGCCCCGGAAGCCTGAGCACCCCCAGGGCACCTGGGCACAGTCGGCGGGGGAGACGAGGGGGCGAGTCCCTGCAGGAGCCGCCTGGCCTGTCTCGCCAGTCCTGCCACCTTCCTCCCTAGCCCCAGGCAGCCAGAAGGCCTCTCCTGGGGACCCGAATGGCCCGCCCCTGCCTGAAACCGGCCCCCAGGGCTCCCACTGCCTGAGTCCTCGCAGGCCTCCTACCACAGACTAGCCCCCAGCCTCGACCTCGCCCCTCCCGCCAGCTCCCTGCTGCCTCATCTGCCCGAGATGCTGCACGTGCGGTTCCCTCTGCCTGGGAGGGCCTGGCCCACCCACCCCGCTCCCCGCTGCCCCAGACTTTGCCCACTTAACTTCCCCTGAACCTCTGGGTCTAAGCCCAGACAGCGCCCCTCCAGCCCCCACCCCACCCTCAGCGCACCTCCGCGCGCGCTCGCACACACACACACACACACAGCCCGAGGCTCGCCCCAGATGAGCCCGCTTAGCGTTCGCTAGCCACCCTTCCTTTTTCCTTTTCTCGTCTCTCCCTCCTTCCTCCAAACACCTTCTCCATGCCAGCTCTGCAGACATGCCAGCTCTGAAGGCCAGGCCTGGTCCTTCAAGGAACTCAGAGTCTAGCGTAGGACGCAGACTTGAGAAGTAAATCTCTGTGCGTGTTAAAGATGCTCAAAGCAGGGGTGCACAGTGCTCGGGGGTCCGGAACGGGGCCTGAGAAAAGGCTCCCGGGCCAAAAACAGAGGAACGGCTGGAAGTAAACCAGGTGGGGTGCGGGGAAGAGGAATGCTGAACAGGGCAAAGGGCAGGCGCAAAGGCCCTGCAGTGATCGCAAGCCAGGTAGGTATGGGAGCCCGAAAGGAGGCGGGTGGTGTCAGGGGTCAAGCCGGTACAGAAGATGGGAGAGGCAGGATGATGCTCAGAAGCCTGGTGAGCCGGAGCACGGCTTGTGGCTGGGCCTTAAGGGCATGGCGGAGATCTGGGTCTCATTCTGTAACAGCGGGATGCCCCCGAAAGGATTTCAACAAGTGACTGATGTCAGAACCAAGCTTCAGAAAGAGCTCCTATCCTGCACGTTCTGCTGTCAGACGTGTGAACCACCATGCCTGTACCCCCAGCACCAGCCCCGAACCCTGCCCCGCGCGGGGCCCAGGCTCGGGGGAGGCCCGGCCGTGGCGGGCTGCACTCACAATCTCCCACATGGACTGGGCCGGCATGCAGGAGTCGCAGTGCACCAGGGACTCCGTTGACTGCGGGAAGGTGTTGGGGACGCTGTAGCTGAAGCACTGTCCCAGGCAGGCCCTGCGAGGGGAGAGACCGCGGTCCGAGCCGCTGCAGGCAGCCCCTTCCTCCCCTCGGGGCCCCTGTGCGGACCCCGCCCAGCTGCCGCCCCCCGGGGTCCCACCTGTTCTGGATGGACTTTGCTTCACAGCCGCTGTGGCCCACGATCTGGGTGATGTTCTTCGCCTCACACCAGGCGCTCTTATCCGGGAACAGGGCCAGCTTGTTGATGGGCGGAGGCGCAGCCAGCACCATGACGGGCAGGACAGCCCCCACCAGGACCCGCAGCATCGTGCCCGTGGCCTCTGGAGCCCTAGGACTGAGCACAGACCACAGGTGAGGCCGGCAGGGCCCCGGGGGCTGGGCAGAGGGCGGGCACAGTGGCGCCACAGGTGTGCCCGCCGACCCCTGACTCCCTGGGTTTGAGCCCTTTCTCTACCGCTTCCCAGCCAAGCACGACCTTGGACAAGTTATTTCTCCTGTAGGAGCCTCAGACCTGGAGCTGCTAGTACTGGGAGCACCAGACGGGTGTTGTGGAGATTAAATAACGTATTTCATGAAAAGCTCTGAGCAGAGAGACTAGCAGCTAATACACACTCCATATGTGTTAGCTGTCTTTATAACCTACTTTGTAGCTTTGAAGTAAGTTACCTTTCAGTCATTTCAGTTCAGTCCTGTCTCTTTGCAACCCCATGGACTGCAGCACACCAGACCTCATCCTCTGTCGTCCCCTTCTCCTCCAGCCCTCAATCTTTCCCAGCATCAGGGTCTTTTCCAATGAGTCAAATTTTCACATCAGGTGGCCAAAGTATTAGAGTTTCAGCTTCAGCATCAGTCCTTCCACTGAACACCCAGGACTGATCTCCTTTAGGATGGACTGGCTGGATCTCCTTGCAGGCCAAGGGGCTCTCGGGAGTTACTTTTAACACTCACGTATCTATCTGGCTGCACCGGGTCTGAGTGGTGGCATGAGGATCTTCAATCATTGCAGCAGCACGTGGGATCTAGTTCCTGACCAGGGACCAAACCCCGCCCACTGCATTAGGAGTGCAGAGGCCCAGCCACTGGGCCATCAGATTGCTGTTTATCTCTGGACCTCACTTTCTTCAACTGAAAAGGGGGGTGCTATAAAAGGGGTGGTGGTGATGCCCTGTGACAACGGACTGTGGCACGTACTAAAGCCGTTTCCACGCACCCCGTTGAGCGCTGAGCAGCCACTAGCCCCCTCCTCACTGCTCTGCTGGGGGTCCTCCGGGGCCACGCCTCCCGTCCCCGTGGCTGTGGGCACTCCGGCATCAGGAAAGCTAACCATCTCTGTGCCACTGTGAAATCTCGTGCCACTTCGGCCGGCTGAACGTCGGGTGGGAAAAAAAAAATCCAACCCCGAACTAGACTGCATTTCTCTTCTGGATGCTCCAAGTCCAGAGTCGACACACACATCACTGTCTCCAGCTCCAATCCACCCCGAGTCAAACAAGAGACAACCCAAGCCAGGGGCCCGGCCCTCCGAATTGCCTGGAGCCAGACACTGGGGCGATTCTAGAATCTGCCAGCAGAGGGCGCCGCAGGGCAGCGGGTGTGTCCGAGGGGCGGGCCCAGAGAGGATTCTCCCAGCCCCCCCAGCTTCACCCTCTGGAGGTTTCAGCGACGCCCCCACTGCAGAACCTGTAGAACTGGGACGTTTCGGAGAGGTTCGGAAATGCAGGCAATGCTTACAAGGCGGCCCTCTGGGGGCAGGGCACTGGGGAGAGGCACTGGACTGGGGATCAGGCATCCACATGGGCCGGGAGACCCTGGACACTCAGCCTCAGGGTCCCCACCTATAAAACGAGTGAGGTGCCCTGGACTGCTGGTTTTCAGTCCTGGCAGAGCATCAGAATTCCCTGGGGACTCGTGAAGTGGAAGTTCTAGGGTGGGGTGCCCTTTTTTTTTTTTTTTTTTACAAGCGTCCATGGTGGTTCTGATATGCAGGGCGGGCTTAAGAAGTGGTCTGGCTCAGTCAAACTGGGGTTCTGTGCCTCGGGGCAGTCCCCAGAGGGGCCCGGGTGGGGCTGAACTGGGAGCAAAGGCCAGGTACGGTCCCAACGGCCCCACGGATGCCCGGCACTAGTCAGGCTAGCCAAGGCCTGGACACCTCCTTCAGAACCACCCTGACCCTTGGCCCACTTTCTGCTGAGACAGGCAGGTACTTGGTGAAAAGCTGGGAAGTGAGACGTGCTCGGGGGTCTTGCTGGCTCCCGCAGGCTGACCCGCTGGGCGGCTCCGTGGGGCTTCCAGGGCAGACCCGGGGGCTGGCCTGCAGGGCTGCGACCGCCGCCGCAGGGCTCCGCTCCTCCATCCAAAAGGTTCGGCTCGGATCCTGCCCCCACTCCCTGCATGCGGTCCCCGGAAGCAGAGACAAGTGCCATCTCGCTGGATCCCAGAGCCCGGGGGATCCCTGCTCCCAGCCCAGCGGGGAGGGGTGCAGCGGGCAGAGTGGTGGGAGGCGAGTCCAGACGGTCTGCCCCACCCCAGGGCAGTCTGACCCAGGCCCTCGCCCACACATTTCCGGTCTCACTCCCAAGACCCACAGCTAAGCCCGTGTTTTCAGGACAGCCACAACCTAAGAAAAGAGAACGGACATGTTCCTAACTGGCGACCTAATTTTCCGGCACCCTTCGCGCCCAGGAGGCTCCGTCACCCCACCAACTCCCTTCCCACCCCCAGGCACTCAGGAGCTGAGTCAGGGTCTGAGCCCAGTGCCAGCGGAGGTCCAACTAAGGGGCTCCCTGGGGCGCCCCCGGCGAGACCTCGGAGAGTCCAGGAACTTTTGTGCGATGCCTGACCCCTGCAGGGCGCCTCACAAGGCCAGGTCAGGCGGGCAGGGAATGGCGGTAGGCTCCCTTAGGACGGGAGTGAAAGCCTGGGAGCAGAAGCTGTGCAGAGGTGAGCGCGGGGCTGGTTTGGGGCTGGGATGGGGAGATGCTGGAACTGGGGCTGGGGGCCGGGACCCCACTAAGGGACTGAGATGGGCATGAGGTTCACAACAAGGCTCAGCAGAGGTGGGATGACGAGGCTTCAGGAGACCCACCGCCCTGGAGGGTGAGGACTGGTCCCACGGGTCAGGTTGTAGCAGACGCCGAGGAGGAACAAGAGACACTGAGGAAGAAACCGCCTCCCTCAGTTCCGCACCCCCCCTCCCCGTCTCGGGCACAGCTAAGGGCCAGCTGGGCCCACAATGGGGTGCTCCAACCCACTCCGCCAGGCCCGGCCTCTCCCCACACCCCGGCCCGGCCACGCTCGGCCTCCCCAAGCCAGCAGCCCTGAACTCCAGCAGAAGCCCGGCCTGGGAGCCTCCCAGGCCCCCCACCTAGGAGCCGCACGGGTCCAGCGGTACAGTTCGCCTCTCTGTGCCCAGAGACCTCGGCCCCACAACAGGAGCGGAGCCCCGTCCTTGAAAACCACGGCCAGGATGCGATGGGAGCAGCCCGCAGGCACCCCACTCAGGACAGTGCCCTTCCCCCGGGGCGTGGCGAGGAGGCTGGGCTGGCATCAGAGCCAAAGCCAGGAGCTGGGCCAGGAGACAGGGAGCCCACCCTCCCACCCAGCCCCCAGGGACCCCTGCTGCACCCCACACTGGGACCAGTTCTTCACTAGCAGGTTTTATGTTTGGTTGGCTTGTATTTTGTTTTTCTAAGCAGCAGCTTAGTTGTTTGGCTGTGTTTTTTTTTTGATACAACAGTGGGACCTTCCTTCCTGAGACTTGAGAACCTCCCCCGGGTCTCACACAAGTCATGGGTCGCCCAGAATGCCAGAGGGGGAAGGGGGTCACCTTAGGGGGTCCCCCCAAGCTGACCCCCATGTTTTGCAGAGGGGTGGTCCCAGGGCCCCCAGTGGTCAGGCCGAGCAGTGTCCTTCCTCGAGACCATGCGGTTCCCTGCAGTGGGACGCTGGTCTCCCAAGCACCGTCTGGGGGGCAGACAGGGGACTGAGGTTGGGGGCCCCCAGGGGTTCAGAGCCTGGAGGGGAGGTTGAGAGAGGTGGGTAATGACCAAGCAGCTGTTCAGAGCAGCAGTCAGACAGCTGGAGTCGGGGGGGGGGGGGGGGGGGGG